>JACXGM010031435.1:0-13052 GCA_016801145.1 Umbra pygmaea
AGCTTAAGGCCGCTATCGAAGCATCCTGGGCCTCCATCACACCTCAGCAGTGCCACAGGCTGATTGCCTCCATGCCACGCCGCATTGAAGCAGTCATTTCTGCAAAAGGATTCCCGACCAAGTATTGAGTGCATAACTGAACATAATTATTTGAAGGTTGACTTTTTCTTTTTTTGTATTACAAACACTTCTTTTATTGATCAGATGAAATATGCTAATTCTTTGAGATAGGAATTTTGGGTTTTCATGAGCTGTATGCCAAAATCATTAGTATTAAAACAATAAATGACCTGAAATATTTCAGTTGGTGTGCAATGAATCTAAAATATATGAAAGTTTTATTTTTATCATTACATTATGGAAAATAATGAACTTTATCACAATATGCTAATTTCTTGAGAAGGACCTGTATGTAAAAAGCATTTTTTAAAGTAACTTAAAGTAGTTTAATTAGTTACTTTCAATAAAGAGTAAAGCAGTAACGTAACGTAGTTACTTTCAATAAAAAGTAACCCTGAAGGTTACATAGTTACATTTTGGAGAAGTAACTAAGTAAAGTAACTAGTTACTTTTTAAAGTAATGTTCCCCAACACTGCTGCCTTTACCGTCATCGGGGTCAGCCAATTAATGCATTCCTCCTGCATCTCCACCCCTGTCGAGGAGATGCGGTATCCCAGAAAGTAGACGGGCTGCTGGAATAAAAGGCACTTCTCAGCCTTGACATATAAGTCATGCTCCAGCAGCCTTTCAAGCACTCAGGGGAAGAAAGTGACATACTGTTTGCATGTGGCCATGTACTATACACCAAGATGTAATCAATGTACACGACCACACTGCTTCCCAACATTTTCCTGAAAATCTAATTCACAAATGATTGAAACACTGATTGAAACACTGTTTGTAGGCACTCCGGCAATCCAATTTCGTAAAGAAGTGCATGCCATGCATAGTCTTTACTACTGAGGAAATGAGAGGGTGTGGGTATGTAAGGCGGTCTGTGATCTGGTATAGTGCACTATAGTCTATGCATGGGCGCAGACCTCCGACTTTCTTCTTTACAAAACATAAACTAGAGGCAGGTGAAGGATGTCAGGGACAAGATTGTAGACCTACACAAGGCTGGAATGGACTACAAGACCATCGACAAGCAGCTTGGTGAGAAGGTGATAACAGTTGGTGCAATTATTTGCGAATGGAAGAAACACAAAATAACTGTCATTCTCCCTCGGTCTGGGGCTCCATGCAAGATCTCACCTCGTGGAGTTGCAATGATCATGGGAATGGTAAGGAATCAGCCCAGAACTACACAGGGGACCTTGTCAATGATCTCAAGGAAGCTGGGACCATATTTACCAAGATAACTATTGGTAACACACTACGTCGTGATGGACTGAAACCCTGCAGCGACCGCAAGGTCCCTGTGCTCAAGAAAGCTAATGTACAAACACCGTCAAACATGGAGGTGGAAACATTATGCTTTGGGGGTGTTTTTCTGCTAAGTGGACAGGACAACTTTACCGCGTCAAAGGGACGATGGATGGGGTCCAGGCCTGTATTAAGACTTCATGGTGCCCTTAGGCAACAGTGGATCAGGTGCCCCCCACGCAACCTCAGCCCACTGCACCAAACCTACTTAACATCATAAGTTATTTTTTTATCAATTTAGATGTCACTGACAATACTGTGAAGAAAGATACAGTACCAAAGCTTTCCAAATTCTAAATAGCTAACAAAAAGTGATGTTGGCTGTCACAAACATTCAGTGGCTTTGCATGAGTAAGAGCAATGGGGAAGCAAAGTTGGGGAGGAACAAAACAAAATTACAATCATCAAAAGCCGTTATTGATTCAAAATATCTACATACACCATTGTATGACCAGAGACAACAATCACACACAGTGGTTGATTAAAGTCATGCACATCATCACAAAACTGCAAGTAAGAAAATAAGCAAAGACCTGCCTCGAGCAACAGGTTTGCAACCTCTATTTTTAAAGACTAAAATAATAACAACATAAGATATCAACCATAAAAAGCTATTTGGTCCAATCACATATATAATGTTATTAACATATAAGAATGTTACACTGTAAAAAATGTACAGTAAAATTTACATTAACTTACTGGCAACAATTGGCCATTAAGTTACTGTGAATAAGTTTAACAGTAAGGGTACTGTAAAACTTATTCACAGTAACTTAATGTGAATAAGTTACTGTGAATAAGTTTCACAGTACCCTTACTGTAAAACTTATTCACAGTAACTTAATGTGAATAAGTTTTACAGTAAGGGTACTGTAAAACGTATTCACATTAAGTTACTGTGAATAAGTTTTACAGTAAGGGTACTGTAAAACTTATTCACAGTAACTTATTTACAGTAAGGGTACTGTACTTCCATTTACAGTATTTTGTGTATTCACTGTAAAATAAAAATCCCATGGTACATATTTATGAGTTAACCAGACAGCCCCAATTTTGGCAAGTAATGCACATGACATAGTAGCCTACCCAAAATAAAAAGTCATTCTGAATAGACACATAACTAAGTAAACTAACATATATTTAGAAAGCTTGAGAGTTTTGGCTCAAGTTCAAAACTCAAAATTAATCAGATGTTATTAATATTGAGATATATAACCTAAAAAATAAAAACAACAAATATTAAGAATATATTTATAAAATGTATAAAAATATCAATATTTTACTATTAATATACATAATTATGTGAATATACCATTGCAACTTATAACCAATGGTCATGCTTCATTTCAAATCCAAGGATGACATCTCAATATATTATGCGTTTATGAAGCCTAAATTGTCAGACCATGTCAGGGGAGACTTTGGAGAAGTTTAAGATAAGGCTTATCAAATATTTTATTGCCCTGTTAACATCCATTTACACCCAAACACCCATTTACAGTCACAAAACAAACTAAAAATATTATTGGAATCTTATGCGAATTCTTTAAAAAATACATATTGAAATATTTCATTAATATATGGAATAGAAGGCTCATGCAGCAGGTGCACCATCGAGTATTTATATCATATTCCGGTAATGAATTCTGAACAACAATAATCTGAGGCCGTCCATGTGAAATGGGTACAAAGAAAGATATGATAAAATTACAGTAGTTTACTTTACTATCTATAGTGGCTAAATTGTGATTTTTTTACAGTAATGCTTTGACTACTTTGATTTCAACTGTAATGATTGGACTGCTGTGATTTTTAAGGTCTTACTGTAAACTTTACAATATTCTACTGTAAATATATTATACAGTACTGTTACTGTGAAATCTACAGTAAATAATTGTAGATTTCACAGCCATTTTTTACAGTGCGTATTAGACTAAGATTGTAGAGCACCATCTATAACAGGTTTAAAGTAATATTCTAACATATCTCTTGTCCCTCATACCCCTCTGACCGTCACTTGTCTGTGGCTCAGACACACTTTGCTGATGAAATAGGTCAGATAAGACTGTCATAGAAAGTGCACTGATCTGTATTTTGGAAAATGTAAAAATTAATGGACTGAATACAAGATACCTAAATTACATAAGAGCAAAGATTGTAGCTCAGTAGTATAAATTGTTTAAACTGTTTTGGAGTGGTATAGAGTGAATACTATCCATTTTATCACTCACCTCATCATCCATCTACCGTACTGTCCCTCACATCCATCTGACAGTCTCCTGATTCTGGCTCAGGCACACTCTGAATTAATCAAATAAATCAGTCAGAGAAACACAGTGTCCATTTCCACAGATGTTAAGATCTACATTATCTACAGTGTTAATGATAATGTAGGGCAGACTATGTACTGGTTACAGGTTAGTTTGATAATGATTGAAAAGGACTCCAGAAATGTATCTTGATTCTACCTTCAGACCGAACGCAAATTGAGCATGCGGAGCGAGTGAGTTTCATGTTATGATGTAAAGACGCGTTCACGAGTGTCTGGAGGTCCTGCGGTGCGATAGACACATTTAGGGTGGCGTAATGGATGCGATTCCGTCTTGTTTGCGCATCCAGCTTGTGCGAAAGAGGCGAATTGAGCTTCTGGTGCAATACATGCGTTATGTGCGAGTGATTTCGTTTGGTGCTTTTTGTGCATTCACGCGTGTGAACCAAATTGGCGTCTGATGCCCGAGTTGAAAAATCTGAACTTACGCGTCTGTTCGCGCTGTGTTAACCAATCATCATGCTTGCTGTTGTCATTTGATGAAGTTACGTGATATGAAATGAACTCCCGGACTTATTGAACATTCATTCAACATGGAGGAACGGCTGATATTGGCAGTGAGCAGTCATACTGAGCTATATGACACAAGTACATATTTCTACAGAGACAGGAATAAAAAGGACTTTTCTGCTCTCCAGAGCAAATACAGAGCGGTGACTCCCTTGATGAATGCTCGATGAACATCAGCCATTTGCAAACAGACAAACACTTAGCACTTGCCCCTCCCACAGGAAGCAAATTTTGCCTCGATTGCACGTCTATTTCACTTCAAAAGATCGCTTTATTCACACGTCCTATTTGCTTTGGACACGCAAGTGGATTCAAATTGTTCTGTCACATGCGTGTTGGTGTAGAGAGGAAGACCCAGGCAAATGATGGCACTATTTGATATTTATTGAATGAATATATCCAGGAGACGAGCAATTTCAGTTGCAGGTGAACAAAGCAGCACTGTCGCACAATGATAATACTTATACAGCTTACATGCTCTTCAGCAGTGGCAAGGACACTGAGCTAAACTATAAGTACAGAGCGTACGCATAAGAACAAAACCACCCACACTCTTTTCACAACCAACGGTACAATGACATTTCCTGGAGAAATAAGAAGCACTCACGTAACTTAACACAGCATTCCTCAATGACCGACAGCTCTCTCCAGTCAAGCAGCCCTTTTGTATCATAGCTCAAACTACTAATGGAACCCAGCTGAACACGATAACTAATCAAACAGATCCACAATACGCCCACACAACCTAACCTGACACTAACCAGGAACTGCTTGACTGGAGGAGCTGTCTCTAGTCCCTAAAGGGGTATATACATTCTGTACATACATTTTTAGAGGACAAAACCAAACCACCATGCATTGCATTGAAACCCGTATACAACTTAAATGATTAAACAATATATAAAGGAGTCCATTCTCAGTTCATGTCCTGTAAACGACAGCCCTCACTGGGCTGGGCGTGACATGTTCAAGCGTCCAACTAGATGCGATAGAAGCGAATTTCACACTCAATTCCTGTTTGGTCTGAACGTAGTATTAGGCAAATACATTTATAATTCTTCCTCCTAATGATGATATCATTAGAGCTAACTATTGCAAATGGGTGACAATTATGCGAGAAAGAACAAATTACTAAAGCTAAAACAATCTAATATTGTGCTAGTTACTGCAGGGATGACTAGTAGAAATACCTTTAAGCTGGTTTATCTATAGATTGCGAGTGGATTGGATTTACAGCGAAGGCACATGTAGTCACTGACAAAGTTTGTAAGACAACTATTTAACGTGAGTCTGGTGCTTGCTTGGCGTCTTAAAGAAAACATTGGTTGTTTGGTTTCCCTCAGAGTTGTAGTGCCCCTGGATACTTGCCAAGTTGCCCATATGGTTAATCCACACATGATGGGGTCATGTACCATCAAATCTTGTGTAAGAACCTCCTTCCCTCGGCCAGGGCATTGAAAATGGGTCGTGGATGGGTATTCCAGCATGGAGAACACACGGCCAAGGCAACAAAGGAGTGGCTCAAGAAGAAGCACATTAAGGTCTTGGAGTGGCCTAGCTAGTCTCCAGCCCTTAATCCCATAGAAAGTCTGCTGAAGGTTCGAGTTCCCAAACGTTAGCCTCGAAACCTTGATGACTTGGAGAGGATCTGCAGAGAAGTGTAGGATAAAATCCCTCTTGAGAAATCTAGTGGCTAACTACAAGCAATATCTGACCTCTGTGATTGCCAAAAGTGTTTTGCCACAAAGTCATGTTTTGCAAAGGGGTCAAATACTTTTTTCACTCATTGAAATGCAAATCAATATATAACTTTGTTTGTCTGGATTTCTTTAAATTCTCTCTCACTCCAATAAACAAAAAATATAAATTATAGACTGATCATTTTTTTTGTCAATGGGTAAACGTACAAAATCAGCAGGGGTTCTGTGACAGTATCCTTGGTGAGGATACAGTCCCATGAACTGAGATCGGACTCTTTACATACTTTAAGGGTATTTCTAAACATATTCTTGTTTATTGTGTATTTTGTGTTCCTTTATGCATCCAGTTTAAGGAACTGATGTTAGTTTCTGTATGTACATGTGTATTATGAAGTGTGGCACCATCCCCTGTTCACCTGGATTATCAGTCTGCTAACTATCGGCATTTAGTTTTTTTATCAACTGCGAAGTGCTATCAGTTGGTGTAATTTAGTGGCTTCATATGCTCTGGGGAAATGGGATGGTGCGGTTCATTGTTTGTTTACTGTTGATGAAGACAATTGTCATGTTGGTGGTGAAGTCCAGATGTAAATAGTGGTTATGAGTTTTGTGGCTTGAGTATATATGCGTACGCTCTGTAAATGTTAGCCTTAAGCATCCGAGTCGCTTTAGAGCATGAAGTATTGTCATAATCGTTGTGCCTCCTATATATTAGTGAGTATATACATATGCTCTGTCACTGCCTGTGCTCTACATAGCATTGTATTAAGCTTTCTATATTATCTGTTGTACTAATTGCTTCTGTTTCACCTTCCTATACTAAATAACCGTACCAACCTGTCTTGCCTTAATTAAACTCACCTTAACATCACGGCATGCTTGGTCTCCCTTCCTCTCCATACACCAACACTACAGCTGAAGTGACAGGATCAATAAAAAAATGATCTCACTGTATTTGAAAACATTTTGTATCATTACTCTATTATTATTATTATTTAATTCTATCAATTATTTTAACCCCATGTACAACCCCAATTTCAAAAAAGTTGGGACAGTATGGAAAATGCAAAAAGGTCATTTTGAAAATTAAGTTCACCCTATACCATACTGAAAACACATTGTTAACACATTAAGTGATGTTTTACGTTGTGAATGTCTTCTTTTTTTGTGAAAAATATACACTAATTTCAAATCTGATGACTGCAACACATGCCAAAACAGTTGGGGCAGTCGACTGTTTACTAGTGATGGAAATGACGGCTCTTTGAAAAGAGCCAGATCTTATGGCTCCGTTCATTTCAAAGAGTCGTTCAATAGTACGGCTCATCTTTCTTTTGTCTTTCTTTTTTTGTGGGGGGGCATATTTGATTATTTGATCAAATATAGATTGACAATGTGGGTGGGTGGGGGGGTGCCATTTTGAGATCTCGCCTAGAATGCCAGATTGGCCAGAAAAGCCCCTGCAGGGAGGCATTATAATTTGGGAAGAAGGATAAAAAGTACGACTTTTTGTTCATATCAACGTCACTGCTGTTTACCACTGTGTAACATTCTTTTAGTAACACATATTAAAGGACAACTCCGGCGCAAAATGAACCTAGGGTTAATAACACATTGGTACCAACTTGACCGTTCTCTGGGATATGTTTTCATGTTAATCGAATGTGCCCAGTTTAAGTGCAAACTGATAATGACCTTATAACACTAGTTGTGAGGGCACAGATGAAGTAAAATTAAATCGCAATTATAGACCACTAACATGGCTCAAAATAGCACCACACTTCCACGGTAGCATAATGAGGCTCCCTTCATGCAAACCGAAGCATTGAGAACTTTGTAAGTGTACAGACAGTTTTTTAGAGATATAGTTTAAAAGACATTGCCGTTCATGCATACAGCCAGGCGCCATCTTCGGAAAACAGACTCGATCAGTCAAACCTCAAACTCTGTGCTAAGTTACCCATGCCATGGGCCCTGACACACCCAAATACCATGAGAGATGCTGGCTTTTGGTCCTGACACTGATAACAGCTTGGATGGTCATTGTCCTCTTTGGCCTGGAGAACACGACAGCTGTTTTGTCCAAAAACTGTTTGAAATATTGACTCCTTGGACCCCAAAACACAACTCCACTGAGCTACTGTCCATCTCAGAGAAGTCAGCGGCAATTCTAGACAGTGTTGATGTATGGCTTCTGTTTGGCATAATAAAGCCTTAACTTGCATCTGTGGATGCAGCTGCGAATGGGGTTGATTGACAAAGGTTTACCAAAGTATTTCTGACATGGCATGGGTAACTTCCACATCTGTGAAGGCACTGTTAATATAGAAAGATTTGTACATAGTTTTGAGCAACATATGCTACCATCCAGACGTTTTCCAGCAGGACAATGCAAAACCACATTCTGCCCGGATTACAAGCACATGGTTGCGTAAGCAGAGAGTGTTCAAGATAAGTCAAGATAAGGTACGGTTGCGCAGCTGAGGGCATGCATAATGGAGGAATGGGGAAAAATTCTGCTAGCTAAATTTAACGAAGTGTTGTCTTCAGTTCTCAAATGCTTAATAAGTGTTAAGTGTTCTTAAATTAAAAGGTGATGTTACAGAGTTGTAAACAGTCGATGGTCACAGCGTTTTTGGCCTGTGTTGCAGTCATCAGGTTTGAAATAAGTGTATATGTGAACTGGCGGATAAGGTTCAGAACTGTTTCCTGTTCCTTCGTTCAGCTGTGGCGCCCCCAGACATTTTTTTAAAGGGATGGCCGGATGGGGTCACTGAAAATCTTGGGGTGGCACATCAAAACCAAAAGCCACAACTGAATTAAAGGAATTATATTTTGCTGTTTTAGTTTATGTGTGGCGGTCTTCAAGATCCCATTGGATGTCATGGACTCACAGCCACTGGTTGTTGTCTATAAGCCAAAACCAATTGAAAATGTATTTTCTGACCAAAATTTTTATACGTTTTGTATAGTTTACACCCTAAACATCATTGTATTGTACAAAAACAATTATTACTTATGGAAAACAGTTCATTTCAATGGTTTCTGGACATGTTAGCTAGCAATATCTTCAAACCATGTAAAATCGAAAGCTTAATGTATGTTGATTGCTCTTTTGAGATCTGCAGCAGACCCAAACAACCGATCATTTAATTCAGGCCTTGTTACATTTTTAAATAACTTGCTGAGAAGTTATTAATGTAGCCTAATAGTTCAACTGACATGTACATTCACAATGTGATTATAAACAAAAAGATTTTCTTTCCATATAGGCTACAGTAAAGTACAGTCCCATTTATAAAAGAGGGTTCTTAATTGATTACTTCACGAGTGGTCTATTACTAATCAATTGACAGTGACTGCTAACTCCACATTGGATTGATATGTAGAGCAGCGCCAATGCGTAAGCGTTAGCAGTCATCATTGGCTTTGTTCACCATACAAGCTAACTAGCTAGCTAGCTAACAGTCAGCATGGGCAAATAGCATTTGGTCAATATTTTGTTTTTAGATTTATCATGTAATTCTCAGGGTTTCCATTATAGCAAACCTGTATAATTCACCATCAGAATAATGTGTTTTTTCCTCTTCATCATCTGTGGGTATATCAAATTCTCTAATTATACTCAGTAAGTCTTGCTCTGAGGCATACCATTATCTTCTGTGACTCAACTGCACCATTTGTCTGCACTAAAATGCATTTGACCACAACTTACGCCTTTTGTGCACCAAGCTCAGTGCAATTACGCAATTGTGGGTAACACTTCATTTTACAGGGTCCTTGTTACAGTGTAATTACATTCATAAGTACACTGCAACAAGGATTGTAACAAAGTGAACAACCCATTGTTACAGTGTAAATACATAATGTAACTGGAAATACTTCTGGTATGTTCCTACACATGTGTAACAATGATCACTTTTTTGTTACAAATGTGTAAAAAGACTGCTTGTTACCATGAGTTATCCATTCCTTTCATTTTAATGTGCATGCTGTGTTGAAAACATCCCAAGTTACACTTTATTTTAACTAGCTAATTCCTGTGTACCGGTATTAACAGGCAGGTACATTGTAATTAGGCATATGTTACATGTATTATGTTGTGTACTAGTTTAATAGTTCTCCGACCTTGATTGTGTTCTAGTTTTTAAATATGTGCCATCAGACGGAGTCGTTGACTTTATAAGTGTAGATTTGTTACATGTAAGTACCACTCAGGTTACACTTCATTTTAACTAATTACTGTGTATTAACAGGTAGGTACACTGTAATTAGGTGTATGTTACATGTACTATGTTGTGTACTAGGCTAATAGTTCTCCCACCTGGATTGTGTTCTAGCTTTTAAATATGTGCTATCAACCTCAGTAGATTAGATAAAATGCAATGTTATTTTTAATGCACAGATTACAAAACCATCATAACAAAATGTAGTTTAGCATTTAACCTAGACAGTGCAAAAAATAGTATAGGTGCAAATATGAATTCAGATGATGTTGTGGCAGGAATACAGGATATCTGTGTAAATACATTAATATTACAACAAAATATACTATATATGGACGTGAAGTAAGTGACTTAATAAGTGTAGATTTAATTTTAACTAGCTAAGTCCTGTGTAACAAATAATATTGAAACTGTACCAAGGCATACACTCACCTAAAGGATTATTAGGAACACCCATTCAATTTCTCCTTAATGCAATGATCTACTCAATCAACTCCAAACTGAATGTCAGAATGGGAAAGAAAGGTGATTTAAGCAATTTTGAGCGTAACATAGTTGTTGGTGCCATGGTTGGCAGATGGGCTACAACAGCAGAAGACCCCACCGGGTACCACTCATCTCCACTACAAATAGGAAAAAGAGGCTACAATTTGCAACAGCACACCAAAATTGGACAGTTGAAGACTGGAAAAATGTTGCCTGGTCTGATGAGTCTCGATTTTTGTTGAGACATTCAGATGGTAGAGTCAGAATTTGGCGTAAAACAGAATGAGAACATGGATCCATCATGCCTTGTTACCACTGTGCAGGCTGGTGGTGGTGGTGTAATGGTTTGTGGGATGTTTTCTTGGCACACTTTAGGCCCCTTGGTGCCAATTGGGCATCGTTTAAATGCCACGACCTACCTGAGCATTGTTTCTGACCATGTCCATCCCTTTATGGCCACCATGTACCCATCCTCTGACGGCTACTTCCAGCAGGATAATGCACCATGTCACAAAGCTCGAATCATTACAAATTGGTTTCTTGAACATGACAATGAGTTCACTGTACTAAAATGGCCCCCACAGTCACCAGATCTCAACCCAATAGAGCATCTTTGGGATGTGGTGGAACGGGAGCTTTGTGCCCTGGATGTGCATCCCACAGATCTCCATCAAATGCAAGATGCTATCCCATCAATATGGGCCAACATTTCTAAAGAATGCTTTTAACACCTTGTTGAATCAATGTCATGTAGAATTAAGGCAGTTCTGAAGGCGAAAGGGGGTCACAGTATTAGTATGGTGTTCGTAATAATCCTTTAGGTGAGTGTATATTATGTTACATATAATTATTAGTGTACTATTATAACAATGCTATAATCTCAATTGATTTTTCAGATACCTTAAAATATGTACAGTTAAATTTGTTGTTACTGCAATGAGAATGTTTTGCCATTCAACTCAACTGGTACAATGAAGTGCTATCACAATGAATCGAACTTGAAGATCCTTTGTTGCTTAATCCTGTGTAGCAGCTGGTACTGACATTGTATGAATGAAACAACAAAATGTGACAATTATTCAAATGCAAAAAGTCTGATAATTTATTAAAGATGTTTCGAATGCATTTACAATGGGACTCACGTTGAAGTTTATTTTCTACCCACAATATCGCATGTACTAAATTTGGTAGAGATTTGTGTTCAAATGTCAGAGTTGGGGTTTCATTTCAAATGGGGGAGCTGTACATGTATATCTTCATTCACTACAGTAAGCTGCTTCGAATAAAAACTTTGGTTAAATCATATAAATTGTTTTTTTTCTTCAGCTACATCATATGATAATAAAATTTACAGTCAATATTTGAAACTTTGTGTACATGCCTAAATAAGACAGTAGTATGTTCTATCAAGCATCAATGACATGAATTGTTAACAACCAGTTATGTATAAAAAAGGGATACTCCCCATGCATGTCAGACAGCTGTAAATATCATGTAAAGGGAAGTTAGTAAGGGAAGTATCTGATTCATGTGGAAGTCACTTCCTACTTGTTAAACATGAATCCATGATTGAAATATCATTAGAAACTATATGAGTGACTCTTCACTATCTTTCGACAGAGAGGGTATAGCAAAAGATTGAGATACTATCTCACATCCTGTAAAACAAAAACTCAGACCCCTAACTCTGCTAACCGTAAAAGATGCATGAATTTAAGAAAGGGTTAGGTTTGTGATATGACCTAATTGTCTGCACTATGGTGAAATGTAACTTTAAACACAAGTCAGAAAGTCAAAAACATTTGAGGTGGGCTTTTCATGCTTCAACATATTAGCTGGTTTTGTGGCATACAGATTTCCTGTTACACAGGATGTTAAATGGAAATGTTCAGTGTTTTTGCTGTTGAGGTAACGCATCTCGAAACTTTAACTTGATTATCAAACCGCACTTTTATAAAACAAACATGTAAAATAGGAAAATGGATGCCTTAGCAGCCTGCAAATGCAAACAAAGAAAACAATTCGTAGAGTCTACGTTTTGTTATCTTTATGTCTAGTTTCAATTCCTTCACCACCAACGCTAAAACTCTCTAGCTCACCTACGCTATCCTCACTCAAATAGATTATCAGATGAGCCTCTAATTTGCCAATGCAGTGTTTGTCATTTTAAATTTAAATCATCACTGTCCAATCTAACATACCAGATGTTCAAAGACACACGTGAAACTACATTATCCATATAATAGTTTTGACAAAATGAAAAACATGTAGGGGGAGTTTAAGGTTCCCTTCTGCACTGTTCAACCAGACTTGATTACACTGAGGTTCATTTATGCACTGTTCAACCAGACGTGTTTACACTGAGGTTCATTTCT
>JACXGM010031436.1:0-12966 GCA_016801145.1 Umbra pygmaea
AGGGAGACAGGAGAGTGGAGGGAGACAGGAGAGTGGAGGGAGACAGGAGAGTGGAGGGAGACAGGAGAGTGGAGGGAGACAGGAGAGTGGAGGGACAACAACCAAGCAAACCAACTGTGGGTCACTGTAATGTCTGAAAGTGATTGTAAATAAGAAAAAGTTTGTTTGCTTTGTGAAGTGTGACTATTCCTCGGGGGGGGGGGGGGGTCCTGCCCCCGCTGCTGAAAAAAATCCTAGAGGAAACACTGAACCCTACTCTTACAAATAGTGCCATGGGATCTGTAGTGACCACAGAGTGTCAGGACACCTGTTTTAACGTCTCATTCGAAAGATTGCATCCTATGCAGGACAGATCCCCATCACTGCCCTGGGGCATTGGGAATGATCTTTAGACCAGAGGGAAGAGTGCCCCCTACTGGCCCTCCAACACCACTTCCAGCAGCACTGGTGTCCCATCCAGGGCCTAACCAGGCCCGACCATGCTTAGCTTTAAAAGGAAACCAGCAGTGCAATTCAGGGCTCTATGCTGCTGGCTATAGTTATTATGATTTGTTTGGAGGAAATAATGACATTACTGAAAGAACAAACTTTTAATACAACTTCTTAATACACAAAATAGTTTCAAATCTCAAATATATCAAAATATTAAAATTTGTACAAACAAAATTCCAAACAAATGGCAAGAACACATAGTAGGCATAGTACGATTGGTATTTGATACAACTTCGCCTATAAAAAAACAAAACATTTAGTCTGCATTTTAATAGCTGTCCTTTTATTAAGCAATCGGATTTGGTGATGCACAATGGGAGTACAAATATCCAACATAATTTCCAGAAGCACTTGATAAATATCTGGTTTCAAAATCAATATACAAATATGACAATTAATATAAATATAACAAAAGCAGTAACTGAGAAACATGCGATTTCGTCTTTAACTACAGAATTATTCTCTTGCGCGAGGAGTCAGAATAGCCTAATGTTCTCTCTTTTCGCCACCGTCTGACGCAACATCAGAAATAGGCTACTTTGAAAACCACGTTTGAGAACTCTAGTGACCTATATTCCCTGAATGCCTTTTAACATGAATGCCTTTCAATGAAATGTGGAAGTAAAAAAACCTGTCTTTGTATCGTTTTGAATAGGCATTGTATTTTGACACGTTATGTGCACCAGTGGTGGCTGGTGACTAAAAGAATTGGGGAGGACAGGTGGAAAACTCGCCCACTGTGTCATTGTATTTAAACAATTTAGCTATTTATGTCTATATCTACAGTTATTGTTTAAATTTACACAACACACTCTGATTTAAAAAGGACAAAAGTAGGATCCTTTTCCATTAGTAGATTTCACAAAGTGCTTATACAAACACCCGGCCTGAAACCCCATAGAGCAAGCAACAACAGGTTGATGCACAGTGGCTAGGAAAATCTCCCTTTTTTTATTTATTTTTATTTAACCAGGTAAGTTGACTAAGAACAATTTCTTATTTACAGCAACGACCTGGGAGCAATTAGGGTAAAGTGTCTTGCCCAAGGACACAACGACATTTGGCTCAGTCGGGAATCGCTGTACCCTCCCTAGTAGGGTACAACCCTAAGAAGATACCTAGAGGGGAGCCAGACTCTCAGGGGTGGTCAGTCCTCTTTTGGCTGTGCCGGGTGATATATATTATAAGAATACATTTGTTTGTCCACAACTAATGATCATATTGTGTCACTAACTACAGGTGGCCTATTTCCAAATCCTTTTGACAGCATGGCCATTAACTACACAATTAAATGGACAAGAACACAGACAGGGGTCACCTCTCATAGTATAATGCAGAATGTAACCAACCAACTGCGTCCACTGCATATTATAATACTTCTAGAACAGCTATTTTACCAGAAGGTGGCAATTCTCCTTGCATGTTGAAGTCACAATTGCTACAGTGAGGTTTTAGACAAGCCAGAGAATACATTAGAAGTTTCAATATGGTCTGCTAATACTGCATCATAGGGTGCTATCAAGTGCACCAACTCCCTGTAGTTGCACTTGTTAGCAGACTCCTGCCTCTCATCATGTCCTCTTAACTGTTGCTCTTGCAATCCAAGATGAGCTGTCGCATTGATTGGACAGATTAAAGATCCATCAGTCTACTAATGGAGCCAATGTGTTCACAACACACGCCATCTCTTTTAATAGCACGATCCAAATTCTTTTTTTACAAAATCCCAAGGAAGACAAAATGTTAAACTTTGAAGAAGATTTACGATTCCCCATCAGAAGGCACGGCCAACAATACAGCTCGTTAGTTGTAGGACTGCCTGTTACTAGCCAAGAATATTTCTAATTCCAGACCATGTTGAATTTTGAATTTATCTGAGCATTTATGGTAAATGTAATCTGTTTGTTCTTCCAGCAGTTTTGATCCTTACCTTCTCTGCATAATCCAAACTCTGGTATTGCTGCAACATTAAATAATTAATCCACTAGTGGTTCTTTTCCATCCCACTTTCTGCCTCGCCACTAATGTCCTGACTGAAATCCATATTAGCCATTGCCTTAGACCTGCCGAGCTGCACAAGCTAAAACTAGCTAGCAACTGAAAAAACAAGGAAAACGTAATTTTGAAAAATCACAAGGTATTTCACAATGTGCACACTGGCTAGCTAATTCTCAATAAAAACATAAAAGAATAAAACGCTGTCCACAATTTAAGTTTATAATTCTCTTGTGCTAAACACATTTGATATTCGCTTTACCATCAGGTCGTTGTACTAACGTACAACTTGATGGAGAATTGAAGATGACATTTGGAACAAATCATTGGACGAACGAGATGTCAATATTGTATTGTGGCAGTTCATTTGTAAGGGAGAGGGTTCCTCCAAGGCATCGTATGACATGTCTTGGCCAATAAGAAACTAGCATGAAAAATGTATGAAAAAATAGAAGTGTATTGAATTGATGTTACGATGTCCTACCCTGGAGGTAAAAGAGCCGATTACCTCCTCTCGCCTCTAGTAGTCTACAGTACGTTATTTTCCAAACACTTCACCCATCTGCCTGCAGATGTCACTGATTAAGCATTTTAATCATCATTTATTTATTTCCAAAGAATAAATGAATTATGTTATAAATTATATAGAGATTTTGTAATAGTTTATTTACACCAATTACTATTTTTTATATTCTTAAACTCCCTTTTGCCTCTCAAAAAAATGAGGAGGAACAACCTCCCCTGCCTCAATAGACGAGCCTCCACTGATGTGCGCAATCAATGACTGCATTCGAATGAACATATTCAGCACTTGTTTGGTGCCAGTACCCGTATTTTGATCTACTGTTGGCTGATCTGATGATTAATTATAAATCCCCCTTATTCATCATATGCAACGCAATCTAGCTAGCTAGTTAACCCTTGCGCAGGATTTTTTTGAATGGGTCGTTTTCCTTGAAATACTCAAGGAAAACAGAATGGATAAAAGTTTTGGTTGATGATAAAAATGGGAACAGTTCTGTCGGCACAAAAGCAGTGAACCTCCACCCATTATTCTAGACTAATATTAACAATTTGAAGCTAACAAGTTATTATTTGCGACTGATTTTAATTTATCTCCTTTCATGCTAACTACAAACTTACCATGGCTTCTCTGCAATGACAATTTCCTTCAGACTAGCTCACGACAGATGCGCTGGCTGCACGCAGTTTTCACATGATTTGCTATCGAATTGTAAAACTAGAGGAAGTGGTTTCTCACCAAAAAAAGTATCGTCCATAATCGGGGAGCAAAAATGCAGATTAATAATTATTTTGAAAACTCATAATCGGCCATAATTAATCGGCCAGTCCGATTAATTAGCCGACCTCTAATCACGACGTTGGGTCACCTGTTACCGGGTTACATTGCCATGGTAACTTAAGCCTGCAGTATACTTAACGCTCCCGACGGGGCGCGTGCCAAAGTAACATCAAAATGACGTAGATTTTGCTGGCGCGCTGGGATTTTGGGCGTGCACCACTCTTTTTTTTTCCGCATTCCAGTGGCGCACGACAAAACGGAAACAGGAAGCTTTGAGGGCACAGTAAACAATTCATAATAACACAGTTAATGGTTCATAATAAAACTGTAAATGGTTCATAACACAGTTAAGATAATCTTAGCCACTGTTGACATTAACGTCAATGCTGCCAATCAGTTCTCGATTAAAAAAAGGGGTCACCATTCTGGGAGTCGACATTGGCTGTCTGATGAGAATCTTTACGAAATATATAGATTATCAGTGGAGGGAGTGACGTGTCTTTGTCAGGTTCTTGAGCCGTATGTGCCAGTGCAGTACAATACATCGAAGTTGTGCGCTTACAGTTTCACAGACTTAATACATAGTGTTGCGTTTGTTTGTGACAGGTATTTTAATGTATGCTCTGTTTGACACGGACCAACATCAATGTATCCCCTTTTAATGTAGAGACATTACATACATTTACTATTTACTCCTACAGAACTTGTTAAACAACCAAGTATTATATCGTTGATTAATTTACATTTTTTATTTGCTCCCATGACCGTTTAAAACTGTCAGGGTTGCAAATGAAAGAATACGATAAATAAAATTGTGATACACTATCAGCATTAAGCAACACATTGTTTTAATGGAATACGCATTTGTAATTCTAGTCAGTGATATCGATGAGCCTGAGGCTTTTATAAACACAAGTGGCAATTTATTTCCTAGCTTTCCTTCCTGCATCATGTCTGAATTATATTTCTTATGCTGTTCATATTTCTAAAAAATTAGCATTTTCTACACTTGAGCGAAATATGCGGCTCTCATAGACTTGTCCTTGTCTGCGATTGGTCCGATGGTTCACACACCGCCCCTTTTATGTGAACAAGCCCGTCACTAGATTGGGAAATCTTGGGTTGATTTAACTAATTCATAACTACTGTCATGACATCTCTTGTCTAGATCGCAATTGTTAGGTTCAGTGAAGCCAGGTAATGAAAAGAAATCCAGGGAATGTTGAACTTGCATTGTAGTATAGGCCCCTGGAATCTTGGATGCTGCTGTTAATGTTTCTGGACTTCGGGTAGGACCATAGATTGTATAAATCGCTGGATATAACCATCTGTGACATCACATTGGTTTGTGAAGATCTGATTTGGGTTATCGAATTTGCCGTTACGGGCGCAGACATCTTGTTTGCGGATGTGATGATTTTAGATGAGAGGGAGGAGTGATCTAGCTAGCTAACTGAAATTAATAGTGATGCTAACGAAAAACAGTATTAAAACAAAATGTAACGTTACTTACCGGAAAAAGTGAACTGCCAACTCTTTTGAGTGTCTTGTCATACAACCGAACGACATAGCCACGCCCTAAACGAGACCATAAACGAGACCGATCAACGAGACCATAATTTAAAAAAATTAACATCATGATAAATTGCAGAAGGCATTAATCTAGCAATTGAGACCATATTATGAAAATTATTATTACCTCAGTAAATCACGTATATTATGTCATTCTCATAAGCCGCTTTCCGACCGCAGGGATTTTTGCAGTTCCTAGAACATAACGTTCCTATAACCCTTTTTTCTTGTGTTCCGACAGGAGAAATTTGGGGATTATTTAGTCCCTCGCACTGCAGTTCCTATAACAATATTATGCTGGAGCCTTCATCTTTTGTGTTTCTGTGTTAAGTAGCTACTCAATTTCTATGACTCCAGCCTAGTTTTTAAATGCTGCGGTTCAAACTCCGTTATTAGGACATTATCAACACAACATTCTTTTTATTAAATTGTATTGGATGTCATTTCCAGCCTCGTAATCTGAACGAACAGCAAGCTGCTGAAGGCGGCTCTACTTGGGCTGAAAACAACCAGATCATCCGCATACATAAGATGATTTACACACTTATCTCCAATCATACACCCAGTGTTACAAACATTAAACTGTGAAATGTTGTATGTGACACTACGCTAAAGTCTAGTGACGCTATAAAAGCCCGTTGCAGTGCTTGCATCACTCCCTTATCCCTCCTACCAGTTCCTATGGCCACTTGACCCATGTGAATGCAAATAGCAAAACCGGTTTTGGGGGAGAGTAGTTGGTAGAACTGTTTAGAAGTGGACTGTTCCTATAACTACGTTCCTGTAACTACTTGGTCGGAAAGCGGCTATAGACTTACAGAAACCATGCTCTTTTGCAACCAGGCGTATCGCCCCCAACTGGAATTCAGATAGAATGCAGGTTTAAGGCACTTCCTCATTTGCGTCAATTTGCCAAACCGGATCCTCACCCTGTTGATAGGATTTTTGCTGGAAAATGTTTGTGTAAAGAGAAGATTTTATGGTGATTTCCTTAATATTTTACACCATAGAAAGTGCTCCAGCTGTTGTGTAATGGTAGCCTAGAAATCTAGACGCACCTTAGCGGCAGCAAATATAATTTGCAGCTAGGGTCAGTCTAGCAACTCTCCGTTGGCTTGCGAGCTGGAAAAAACAAATTCTGGTCAGGCCAATCACATTGCGTATAGAGTCGGTGGGCAGGCTTAACGTAATTATGGGAAAACAAAGTAGATGGCTGCTGCTGCTGGGTAATAGCTGTCTTTCAAATTGGCTTTGGCTGCAACTCTGGAAGACTTGGAGTTACGTTTTTCTTTGAGAAAAGAACGGCACTAAAGTCGCTTTAGAGCGTCAAGCGCAATTATCTTGCGAACCGTTGGAAAGAAGAAGATCTGATGAAAAGAATGGCATCTCAAATCGGTCATGTTTTTTTAGACTGTCGTTTTTTACTAAACACATTACAGGTAGGAAGTAGGAAGCGAAAATGATAAAATAACAACTCTGCAATGATGTAGGGACATCCTCCTGCACAAAACACAAACAATTTCTGGAAGTAAAAAATGAATGGGATTTCAAAAAAGTATAGAAATATGGTGAGAAATGGGTGCAGCATTTTGATGTTGACTTTGTATGGCCCCCAAACATTGCACACTGGTCCAGGAGCCCTGGGGGCTTGACAATATGCATTGAAAAAGCCTTATTCATCATGGTTTACATGATTTTACAGATGTAAAACAACAAAACATCCTTTCAATCTTCCTTTTTTTATTCTTTAAGGAGATGCAGTGAATTTTGGTGAATAAGAGGAACCATTTTATTTAGATGCACATATTTATACATTAGCAGGAATAGGCCTGCACGATTCAGGGAAAAATATGAATCAGTTTGTTTTGCTTTGAATTGATATCACGATTCTCTGCCACTATTTTTTTCTCACGAAGTGTAATGTTTATTGCACATATCAACTACAGATGGGACCATACCTATTCCAGTACTTGGAATAAGTACTTGTACTTGTGAAAAAAGGCCTGATAATCTAAGCCGATAACTCCTCCACATTTAAGAGCGTTATGCTGCTCAACGCTTTACAGATTAGCCGTATTTGTTTTCTGTGCCAGAGAGGGAATAGTAGCCTACTGAACAACATAGTATATAGGAAACAGTTGTATTGCTCAAACATGTAATGATTGGAACAACAATAACAGCAAACTGGTAAATCAGATTCACATAAATGTTTCAATGGAAATGTAGCTGTATTCCTGCACTATATAGCGATTTCATTTTTCTTCATCAATGCCCTCAGAACTAGCGTTAAGGTAATTATTAGCTTGCATTAAAACTGGGCACATTCGATTAGCATGAAAACATATCTCAAGAGTGGTTGACTCGGTACCAATGTGTCATTAAGCCCCAGGTTCATTTTCTGCCGAAATGGTATAGATCACTTACTATACTATTTAGTATGAATCACAGCAACATACACCATTTACTGTCCAATATATTTCTAATTTCAAACCAGAGGCACTTTGACATTCCACATGATAGCATTATCAACAACCCCATTATGCCTAGCCAGTGAGGCAAGAGCTGAAACATCAGAATAACAACCAGGCAGGCTCCTAGTTCCTAGCTTGGGCGCACACCTGGTTACTAGCTACTTCGAGAGGGTCCGACTGACCAAAGCTTGCCACTGAGCCGTAACCCACATTTAGAGCATGCACATTTACTTTATTCACACGTACAGCCACCAAGCATAAGCATGTGGCTATCCCATCTGACCATAAAAACATGTCACACGGCCACACTTGACGTTTTGTGTGGACACTAGACAGACAGTTATATTTTAAGCAAAAATGGATGAAAAATACAGATTGAGCATTTTGATCACCTTTATCAGTAAGTCTTATACAATTTATTTAGATAAAATAATATCTTACTGACACTAAATTTTGTTGTTAACTATACAGTTTGCACTACAACGCGATCTGGTAAGTTACAGCCCCATTTGCCCCTAATGTAGCATCGCCACTGCTTGGTGGTAACAAATGGATATGTGAGTTCTGTTGCCGTTCTATCAGCTTGAACCAGTTTGCCCATTCTCCCATATATAAATATATTATTTTTCCTGACCATTGTCTGTAAACTCTAGAGATGGTTGTGCATGAGAATCCCAGTAAATCAGCACATTCTGAAATACTCAAACCATCTTGTCTGTCACTATCAACCATGGCACATTCAAAGTCACTTAAATCATCTTTCTTCCACATTTTGATGATTGGTTTGGACTTCAGCAGATCGTCTTGACCATGTCCACATACCTAAATGCGTTGACTTGCTTCCACGTGATTGGCTGATTTAGGTATTTGTGTAATGAGCAGTTGAACAGGCGTATATTTAATGAATTGGCCGCTGAGTACATGTCTTGTGTAATGTGCAATATTGTATGGCAGTTGTAGTGTCTACTAATTAATCCTGTATCTGTATTTTAGAATAGTTGATAAGCAGTACTATATAGTATACACTCACCCAAAGGATTATTAGGAACACCTGTTAAATTTCTCCTTAATGCAATCTACTCAACCAATGACATGGCAGTTGCTTCAATGCATTTAGTGGTGTGGTCCTAGTCAAGACAATCTCCTGAACTCCAAACTGAATGTCAGAATGGGAAAGAAAGATGATTTAAGCAATTTTGAGCGTGGCATGGTTGTTGGTACCAGACGGGCTGGTCTGAGAATTTCACAATCTGCTCAATTACTGGGATTTTCACGCACAAACCATTTCTAGGGTTTACAAAGAATGGTGTGAAAAGGGAAAAACATCCAGTATGCGGCAGTCCTGTGGGCGAAAATGCCTTGTTGATGCCTGAGGTCAGAGGAGAATGGGCCGACTGCTTCAAGCTGAAAGAAGGGCAACTTTGACTGAAATAACCAATCGTTACAACCGAGGTATGCAACAAAGCATTTGTGAAGCCCCAACACGCACAACCTTGAGGCAGATGGGCTACAACAGCAGAAGACCCCACCGGGTACCACTCATCTCCACTACAAATAGGAAAAAGAGGCTACAATTTGCAAGAGCACACCAAAATTGGACAGTTGAAGACTGGAAAAATGTTGCCTGGTCTGATGAGTCTCGATTTCTGTTGAGACATTCAGATGGTAGAGTCAGAATTTGGTGTAAACAGAATGAGAACATGGATACATCATGCCTTGTTACCACTGTGCTTCCAGGTCCTGGTGGTGTTATGGTGTCGGATGTTTTCTTGGCACACTTTAGGCCCCTTAGTGCCAATTGGGCATTGTTTAAATGCCATGGCCTACCTGAGCATTGTTTCTGACCATGTCCATCCCTTTATGGCCACCATGTACCCATCCTCTGATTACTACTTCCAGCAGGATAATGCACCATGTCACAAAGCTCGAATCATTTCAAATTGGTTTCTTGAAAATGACAATGAGTTCACTGTACTAAAATGGCCTCCACAGTCACCAGATCTCAACCCAATAGAGCATATTTGGGATGTGGTGGAACGGGAGCTTCGTGCCCTGGATGTGCATTTCACAATTCTCCATCAACTGCAAGATGCTATCCTATCAATATGGGCCAACATTTCTAAAGAGTGCTTTCAGCACCTTGTTGAATCAATGCCACGTAGAATTAAGGCAGTTCTGAAGGCGAAAGGGGGTCAAACATAGTATTAGTATGGTTTTCCTAATAATCCTTTAGGTGAGTGTAGGTGTTAAGCTGCGATTGTTTTGTCAGGTCTTCAGACTAACTAGCTTTAATAAAATAAATAAATAATACATTGAAGTATTGTGGTGTATGGCAACCTCAGATGCTAAACACAACTGTATCAGCAGTCTGTTGCTTTTTGTAGAAATGCTTTTCAGTGACCACCAGCTTACACAGTTGTAAAAGCTGTATTTATTATTTATGGTATATACTCTGTCAGGACATGTGGATAAATGGCAACAGCAAAAAATATGAGTTATGGGGAATTATGCTCATTGACGGCATACAGACAGATCTACTGGTTCATCACTGACCATCCCCATGACAAAAAATGTATATAAAAAAATATTTAAAAATGGATTTTAATTGTACAATCATACCGATATGCAGTGCTTTGTTACACACTGAAGCATAGCATAATGTTGCACATGTGGACCCTACTTCCTCTCTGCCCGTTTATGCCCTAGCATACCCATCAAAGCCTTAACGCATCTTGCACATAATGAACTGCACAGCTGTCTGTATAATTTGCACATTACCATTTTCAGCCATGTTCATCATGTTACCTATCCTAGTGTTATTTCTCTGGTACTGTCTCTTTTCATTCCAAATAATCTACCTCTATTTAAACCATATTTGCACTAAATGTACAGTATTTTCTAATTTAATCTATACCATTTATATGTGTAACTGTATACCTGAATGTTTGTACTTTGTGTAACTTAATGTCACCTTGCACCTAGCACCTTGTCTTGGCTAGGTCACGATTGCAAATGAGAACCCATTCTCAATCGATTAACCTGATTAAACAAAGTTGAAATAAAAAAATTGTATAGTGAAGACAGACTGGCACATGGTCATTTCTTGGTCACTTCCTTTGGCAAAATATGCTCTGCCTAGTGTATCGACCTGTATTGCTGTTTTCATATTTTTAAGATGACAAAAAAATACAGTATAGCTTTTGTAACCTGATTACTGAAGGAGAATGTAGTGGTGTTCTCACCCTTGGGAAATTCTACAAACTGCATATTTAATTGAATTTATTAACGTATCTTGCTTTTTTAATGTAAATCTGCTAGAGGGCGCACATGAGCTGACATCAGTCTATGTTTTGGGGCACATCCTTGGAGCTCAAACCCAATGTTTTTTTATTTTTGTTTTATAGGTGTGAAGGTTGACTGGTTTTATGAAATGTATCTTGAATAAACTGTTGACATGGCTAGATTTTTGACTGCTTTATTAGGTGGGAATCCAATGACATGAATGTCCATAAAAAGTAAAGTACTTGTGTTTGCAATGGTTGCACACACTGTCACTAACAGATGTGTTTTCAATTCTGTGTCCTCCTGTAGATGTGAAAGCTGTGATGGTGGTGTAACCCCTGCCTTCATTGTGACTCCGTCTCCCTGTCCAGTGTGTACCACATTTCACCATGACCTTACACCCTCTCCTCATCCTGTGTCCTGTCCTGGGTCTCCTGGTGGTCTCTTGTCTGTCAAACCATGTGAGCAGCGAAAACTTCCACATTGTTAACAAGACAATGATAGACCTAATCCGATGCAAAGAAAAATGTAAGTTTGTTTCTGAGGAATAGAAAACTGCACATAACTTAACAAAAATAAATGTTGTCATTAGTTATTGGGGGTTGCAATTGCCCCCGGTTCAATTTTTGACATACTTGTTATAGTTATTATTGCTCTGGCTTGCAAGGCCTCTCAATGTTTGTAATAGTTCAGACTTTTTTTTTAAATTTTGGGCCAAGCAGACCGATTGGGGCCTAGCTATCCGATTCTCATTATACTGCTGAATTCAGGTGTCTGACCGGCACACAAGGAGTTGCTGGAGAGTGACAACACCAGTCACCCGCATTTGTTTACCCTCCCGCCCACCCAGTGTAGCTCTTGATATTTGCCCCCCCATGGTGGACCACTGGGCATCATCTCAGTGCTGCAACTGTGGTACGTCTACAATGTTTAAGCTAGAAATGCTGCTCAAACTTTAATGTCTACACTGTCCTATGCTGTTTCTTATACATTCACTGGCCACTTCATTAGGTACTCTCTGGTCATAAAGGGATGGACGTGGTCATCAACAATACTCAGGTAGGCTGTGGCATTTGATAAATGCTCAATTGGTAATAAGGGGCCCAACTGTGCAAAGAAAATACCCATTACACCATCAGCCTGAATCGTTGATACAAGGCAGGATGGATCCACACTTTCATGTTTGTCAAATTCTGACCCTACCATGTGAATTTTGCAGCAAAAATTAAGACTCATCAGATCGGAGAACGATTTTCTATTGTTAAATTTTGATGGGCGCATGCAAATTTCCTGTTCTTAGCTGACAGACGTGGCACGCGGTGTGGTCAGCAGCAATGGAAGTAAATTCAACCTTGACAGACGCTACTAATTCCTACAGTTGTCCAAACATTTTTTTGATCACTTACAAACCCTCTGTAAATAAAAGCAGTGCTGGAACTGTCTGTGTTATTACACCCTCTTTTTTAAAACATTTATTTATAGATTTTTCACAAAATGAAAAGCACAGGATATACAATTTGTTTTTACAATCCCCCCCGCACCACAAGTGTCCAGACTAGGGATGCTCATATTGACCGTTTAACCGTTAACCGAAAGTAAAACATTTGACCGGTTAATACTATCAGTTAAATGGTTAAGAAGTTTAAAAAAAATTTTACGTATATATAGCCTATATTAGTTAAATCACGTGGCGCGTTGACACGCGCAACCAGAGCCTGGCGCTTCGTTTTGAAAGGTGGGGAGATATAGGTAATGAGGAGCGAAATATACCGGCTGTCTGTTTTGCATCTGCAACGTGTTCTTCATTTAAAATGACAAGCCTTGAACATTTATGGTGACTGTGATATTAAC
>JACXGM010031438.1:0-12965 GCA_016801145.1 Umbra pygmaea
AATTGTCGTTATGTTTGGGTACTGCAGACGGCGTCTGTATTATTGCGCAATACCAGCAAGAGCACATCGTCTCAAACTGTCAGCAGCGTTCTGTGTGCTCGTCACCTTGTGAGTTCATTCTTCCAAGAACAACTAGCAAGAGCATTCTCCCCAAGAACACAAGTCCGTTCTTTGCATTCTTGGTATTGAGAAACAGCCAATAAAACACTTGGCTTGATGGAACCTTTTGACTATTCTAAATGACAAACATTCAATCTACTGCACTCTTAGAATTAGGAGAGCCTCAAGGAACTCTGGAGATATTCAAAGAACCTTGCTCTCTTGGGTGGATCCTGAAGGAACCTTAAACAGCTCAATTTCTGATTAGTCAGCTCGCTCTCACGTTCTAGCTCACCCTTAACACGGGAAAATGCACATCAAAAGCTTGTTGAAACACCTCAGAGAGGACATTCGAGACAAACTGGAGAAAGGTAAGGCACCTAAAACAATTAGACTAACATGAAGGAGTTCCTCAAGGATTCATTTTGTACAGAAAAGGTTCCTCTAGAGTGGCAATGGTGAGGAACCCCAAAAGGTTCCTCGAGGCTCTTTTAATTCTTAGAGTGTGTGATGTTAAACAAATACTGGTTGATTACAGCTATTTCATTGTCTCTTTCACGAGATTCATTGTAGTCTGGCTGTAAGACAATAATATCAGGGGTGGATTAAAGTGAAATTAGTTGAATTAACAGGTGCCATCTTTTACAAAATTACAAACCAAACCTTTTTCCTGTTTTATAGCCAGTTTCTGGTAAAATCCTGTGCGCTTTTCCTGCACCATGTATTCAGTATCTTTTTTCACTGTTGCCCTTAATTCCCTAATTTGTGCCTTTCATTTAAAAAAATGTATTTATTCAATGATTGTTACATAATTATGACATATTGCACAACCTGAGTTATGCACTACAGTTGTTGGCCAAGATAATGTATTTCACAATCCATATGTTGCAGTGTCAATACCAAATGCATGTTGCTGTGCAGATGGGCAGAGAGATGTGTTAGCCTGAAGCCCCATTCAGACTAAGGTCATTAGCGTTTAGTCTCTAGCATCATGGAATGAAATGCAGGTTGGTCTATAGTGTGTAATACATTGCACCCAACACAGGTCAATATTTGATAAAACAACAGATTATCTCTGTGTTGTCTATGCTTCGATGCTACTGCTTTCTATATGGTTTATGTCAGAGTTAAAGTGATGGTTTGGAGTAATATAACCCTAGGGTCCTTCGCACCTTGTCCTCAAGCCAAACAACCCCCCATAAGCTTTTTTCCCTTGTTATAACATTGGTTGAGTTAGCGCAATCACCCGAACCAAGGGTGTATCTCGTAAATAGCCCCAAAAAAAATGCCCGGAATGGTACCAAACTTCTACAGTAGTACAAATAGGTGCTGTACTTATAAAACGAGGCATTGGGAAGTTTATAAGTACACCAGAAGTATATTTAAATAACACTTGCCTGATGGCTGCTACTTTCGGCTGCTACAGCAATCCTGCGAGATCCCGCACAGAGCACAACATGTATTGCTGGACAACATCTATTGGTAGCAGTAGCAGGCGAGAGTAGCAGCCATCAGGTTAGTGTTATTTAGATATACTTCTGGTGTACTTAAAAACGTTCCAATGCCTTGTTTTTCCATGATTTTTATTTATATTGGGTTTTTGTATCAGCAATTTCATTTTGATCTATCAATTAACTGAAGGACACCATAATATTTCAGTACTGGAATTGGGTTTATAGGATGAACAGAACATGTGCAATATGCATCAAAACAAAATTAGACAGATGCATACATTTGGGCACCCCAACAGAAATATCACATCAATATTTAGTTTAGCCTCCTTTAGCAGTAATAACAGCCTCTAGACACTTCCTATAGCCTGTAATGAGTGTCTGGATTCTGGATAAAGGTATTTTGGACCATTTCTCCTTGCAAAACATCTCCAGTTCGATTACGGTAGATGGTTGCCGAGCACGGACAGCCCGCTTCAAATCACCCCACAGATTTTCAATGATATTCAAGTCTGGGGACTGTGATGGCATTGTACTTGTTCTTCTGCATAAATGCCAGAGTAGATTTTGAGCAGGGTTTTGGGTCTTTGTCTTGTTGAAATATCCAGCCCTGGCTTAGCTTCAACTTTGTGACTGATTCCTCTACATTATTGTCAAGTATCTGCTAATATTGAATGGAATCCATGCAACCCTTAACATTAATAAGATTCCCAGTACCGGCACTGGCCACACAGCCCCACAGCATGATGGAATTCTGTGTTCTTTTGCCACCATGCATATCATCCTTTGTTATGACCAAATAACTCCATCTTTGTTTCATCAGTCCACAGCATGTTCCAAAATGAAGCTTGTTTGTCCAAATGTGCGTTTGCATACCTCAAGCGACTCTGTTTGTAGCATGTGTGCAGAAAGGGCTTCATCCGCATCATTATCCTGTACAGCTTCTCCTTGTGCAAAGTGCACTGAATTGTTGAATGAGACACAGTGACACTCTCTGCGTCAAGATTATGTTGTAGGTCTTTGGAGGTGGTTTGTTGGGTGTTTTTAACCGTTCTCACCATCCTTCTCCTTTGCCTCTACTGTATTTTACTTGGCCTGCCACTTCTGGCCTTAACAAGAACTGTGCCTGTGGTCTTCCATTTCCTCACTATGTTCCTCTCAGTGGACACTGACAGCTTAAATCTCTGCGATAGCTTTTTGTAGCCTTCCCCAAACCATAATGTTGAACAATCATTGTTTTCAGGTCATTTGAGAGTTGTTTTGAGGCCCCGATGTTGCTACTCTTCAGAGGAGAGTAAAAGAGAACAACAACTTGCAATTGGACACCTTAAATACATTTTCTCATGATTGGATGCACCTGTCTATGAATTTCAAGGTTTAATGAGCTAACCAAACCAATTGTGTGTTCCAATTAATCAGTACTAGGTAGTTATAGGTATTCAAATCCACAAAATGACAATGGTGCCCAAACTTATGCACCTGTTTAATTTCCTTTTGATGCAAATTGCACATTTTCCAATGAACCTCATTTCACTACCAAAATATTACAAATCAAATTACTGAAGTGTCCTTCAGTTATTTGATAGATCAAAATGAAATTCCTGATTCAAACACCAAATTATTTATAAATGAAAATCATGTGATAGTTTGAAATGAAACAGGGAAAAAGTATTGAACACATTAAAAAAGGGAGGTGCAAAATGGCATGAAAAGCAAAGACAACAGCTGAAAACCATCAGTAATTAAAAAGCAATACAGCCCCCTGTCAGTGCAAATTAATATAATCTGGTTCAGTCCCAACTGATGGCCTATATAAAGGTCTCACTGCCAATGTGTCACACAAGAAACATCTCATGATGGGTAATTTTGATGGGTAAACTTGCCTCGACCAGGTGCTCCTCGCAAGAACTCTGACAGAGGAGTGAAAAGAATAATCAGAAGAGTTGTCCAAGAGCCAAGGACCACTTGTGGAGAGCATCAAAAAGACCTGCAATTAGCAGGTAATGTTGTTACAAAGAAAACAGTAAGTAATGCACTCCAACACCATGCCCTGTATGCACACTCACCAAGAAAGACTCCATTGCTGAAAAAAAGCATGTTGAAGCCTGTTTAAAGTTCGCTGCACAACATTTGGAAAAGCCAGTGAAAGACTGGGAGAATATAATGTGGTCAGATGAGAGCAAAATTGAACTGTTTGAATGCCATAATTCACTCCATGTTATGTTTGGAGTTGTAATGGCACTGCACATCACCCTTAAAACACCATACCACCAATGAAGTTTGGAGGTGGGAACATCATGTTGTGGGCCTTCTTATCAGCAAATGGTACTGGCAAACTTCACATAATTAAAGGATGAAAAAGCAAATTTACAGAGACATTCTTTACAAAAATCTGCTGCCATCTACCAGGATGATGAAGATGAAAAGAGGGTGGACATTTCAGCAAGACAATGATCCCAAACACAGAAAACTCAAAGAAAGAAAATAGAGCTGCTAGAATGCCCCAGCCAATCACCTGACTTAAATCCCATTGAAAATCTATGGAAATAACTGAAGATCAAGATTCATAGAAGAGGCCCAGGGAATCTTCAAGATTTGAACACTGTTTGTGTGGAAGAATGGGCCAAAATCACACCAGAACAATGCATGCGACTAGTTTCTCCATACCGGAGGCGTCTTCAAGCTGTCATTACCAACAAAGAATTTTGTACAAAGTATTAAATTAATATCAGTAAGCGTGTTCAATACTTTTTACCTGGATCATTTCACATTATTACACATAACTTAAATTCTGAACCTATTTGTTTTAATTTCTTTGTATGGATGGATTACTTGGGTTGCTAAAATAAATTTTATGTCAATAGCACCTTTGGAAATATATTTACTGAGAAAAATGATTCAATACTTATTTCACCTGCTGTATATATATTTATGTATATATATCCTAAACAAACCGCAATGTTGAAACAAGTTTATCTTTAATTTGCTAAAAATAAATATTATAAAATGTGTGTCCTGAATTTGCTATTAATCATGAGCGATTGATCACAGCATATCCGATCAGCTGAATAACATAATTTAATAGTTTGTCAGCCCTAATAATTAACATGAATCACACATTTCAAATGAACTGGCAATGTAATCTCTGAACCTATGGAAGAGGCATCTAGGACGTTAAATGTACAAACTAAATTTTTTAAGCTTTCGTGGGTCTGAAATGCAATCCTATCATTGTGTATTGTCCAATAGCGCTCCCTCTGTTTCCCCATCTACCTGGCTGCACTCCTCTGGGTAATCGCTCCTGCATAGACAGCCACACACAGCCTTCTCTCGTGCACATTCTTAAAGCCTGATCCTGAGCCCCCCATACTGGGTAGAGATTTATATGCATGCCCCTCCTTTGATGACAGGGTAAATATTCACACAGACAGTCAAAGTTCCCCTTCTATTACTGGAACAATCTGTGTTTGCCCGCCAGTTAAATTCTTATAGGGATTGTTTGGCGAGATGAAAGAGGCCAAAGTGCTAAAGGACGTCTTCGAGTTTGGCAAACAAAACTTATCCCAATTGGCTCAGCAACTGCTTGGTCCAATGAGCAAACTGGTATGGGGTAGTCATCGTGGAATTTTGCCTGTCAATTAAGGCAGATGTGAAAGCCCGACAGGTGGATGGTGTCAGGCTGTGCTCACCGTCTCCCTGCCCCTTTTGGATGTGTAGACCGAGCTGAGGTACCGTTCACCTGGTATAGAAAAGATCCTGTCAATATTCATCTATTTAATAACCCCGAATGCGCATCTCAGTCAGCCTTTTGAAGACTGTGAGGTCTGCATCTTTTCCTTTGATGTGCGCTCATTGTCATCCTCTATCTGAGATCTTTGGATATGGAATTGGTGACATTTTCTTTTTTCATTCATTCAATCCAACCTCAAAGCTTCCCAGCCGTATTTCTCTTGCCCAACGTGCTTTGTTGTATGCTTTAAGGGGCCGTTCAACATGCGGTTACCCAGTAGGTTGTCTATCACAGAGTAATGGAACACCAGGGGGAATGGAGTAGGGATCTAACCCAAACTAATACACTTTTTACCCCCTTCTTTGCAAAGTATAACTGCTGCATGTATATACATGTAATATATAGCTACTGTGTATTTTTTTCACTTATTTCAAACACTTTTAGTTTTATCCACTACCGTGAAAGTGCAAATCACCCAATGGTATCAAATAAATATAGAGCTTCTTCAGATTTGCTTTGCACAAGTCCACATGAACGTGTTAACTTCCGTTGAGGGAAAAAGTATTGGAAGTCTAAGGCTTTATTAACGAGGGCACATTGTTGTTGAGATGTCCGGATAATTTCCACTGTGAATAAAAGCGAATGTCTGATGGAGTTAAAAGCCTCATATGGAACCCAGTGGTGCGATTGTCTTTCAGGAAAGGTCACCACAAGTTTGTTAACTTAAACTCTTTTTCTTTGTCAAAATGTTATCTAGCAAAGTAAAAGGTAATTAAAACATAATTTACAGTAGAAAAAATCTTTTTTCAGAGGAAATGTATCTTGCACATTGTTTTTCCAGTACACCTGTCTACTATGCATCACATCCTGATTGCTAATAATTGATTTATCGGAAATAAAACCCAAAACCACAAAAATAAAATGTGAATGTTATATTGTCATGACACAAGCATTCCAATTTAAATGAACTGGCTCAACTGAAGTTTAATAGTGGTAGAAATGTCCCTCTTAGGGTATGTTTGAGGAAGAAAGAATATGGACAAAGACAGGCGGAACCAAACGCGCCGGCTCACCAGACACAGGGCTGTGATGTACACCCTTAACAACTACCTGCAACGCTCCTGCTCACTATTCAGCTAATTTGATTCTTCCTCAGTATCCTGGTGTATGTGCACTATATCCTACCCCATCATTCCTTCCCATCTTCACCTTACACACTTTAACTCCAGAGGACCTATACAGTGGCAGATAAGAGGAGACGGAGACTCGCCGACTTGATTTGAAGCGCTGCTTTGAAGCTGGCTCTGAAATATTGGCAGCGCGACTCTGGCTGCAGGAATGGGTCCCCGTCATGAAGAACACTTCACCTGTGCGCCCTGTGAGGATCAGTGCACTCATTACAGAGGCTCCTGGTTAGGTTCACATCACAATTACGCTGTTAATGGGCAGAACTGTCGTGGGGGGAGGTGTATTAGGTTTCTTTTTATGGATTTCTTTAAATAAGAATGACGGCGCATCAGTAGGTGTAAAACAGATCATACAGCAGACTGAGCTTAATTGAAATACTGTTTGGTGTTCCCCATTGAAAAAAAACCCTTGTATAAAAGGATATTGACATCATTTAGCACGCGCTTTCATCCAGAATGACACACAGTAGTGAGTGCATGGCGTTACGTTGGCCCACGCTTTACTAACCTATCAAATAAATACAGATTTTTTACAACAGGGTAAATTATTTCAGGTCTGACTACGCTAACAACGTTACTAGACCTATTGTCCAGTTTGGAATTTCAAAGCTAGTTCAGGGCTACCAGAAATAAACAATGGGCTCAACAAGTACATATATGTGGACACTGATGTGACCTTTTGCAGGTTCATTGTCAGGCAGACTGCAGTAAATAAGGTCTGTCTGCATGGTGTGTCTTTCTGTGTCCTACTGAGAACCCAGTAAGGCCAGATCCCACAATGCCTGCTGTCACATCCAGCACACAACAGGGGGCATGCAGTGTGTGTGTGTGTGTGTGCGCGCGTCACTTTGGTCTGGATGAAAATTAGTAAAGTATACTTCTGAGTACAAAACATGGATTACTCAAACACTTCTTCCCTATTATATTTTGTAAGAGAGCGATTGGAATTTAACACGAGGAGACGAGGAAGGAAATGGGGAAGCGTCATGCTTATTAAATTTAGTTTTGGGGAGGGTTTAGTATTTATTTATTTAGTCCTGGGGAGGGCCGTGTCATTTTCAAGTCAATAACAGTTCAGTCTATCTCAGCCGTTTGGAATTACTTATCGACTTATTGAACATAATGTACTGCTCTATCATTTAAACAACTAAATTGTGAATGTGAAACTACAATACAAGTTTGCATATTTAAAGTAACATTTTGAAGTTATGGTGTTATGGTGGTGTGGTGGGTAAAGTGCTTGTCTACAATGCAAAAGATTGCTAGTTAAAAACTCTTGCTTGCTAGTATGCCTTTATCCATTTTTAGTGTTTCCCAATGACAATGATGTTCTTCATACTGCTATACCACACAACACATGTAATTGTATTATTATAGAACAATGGCAGGAACTCCAACAATATATGCCACCATATCACTCAATTGTTCTTTTTATGAAATGTCCAGATACATAGAAAGGGTCCCATCATGTATATTCTTTTTTTGGTGTGTTTAGTCAGTTATGGAATAACATAGTGAATAAAGAGTGGACAAATATTGATTACATACGAAACAGTTGGAGAGTTGAATTGAAGATTCAATAAATGCCAAACGTTATACCCTGACAAAAATGGAACTAGACCACTAAAATGTTGATATTCAGGAACTGTCAAAAACCTGTTGGGAAAATGAATAGGAAGGGTACTTAATTGTTGTAAGTATATCATGGTCTATCCATTCGATGCCCCTCTGTCCAAACCGCTCAGCGGTAATTAGCCCCCCTGATCAGAACATCTTCCTGTGGGTAGGTAGGTGCTCTATCTATTATTTTCATAACATTTTGAATGGGGAGGTCATATCCTTTCGTGGGGGATGAATTCTCCATATACCCCATGTCATGAGAAATTACAAGTCCCTAAGCATTAAAACTCTCCACAAAGAGTTGGCATCCCTGTTTTCAATATTTGTGGGAGGTATGTTAGGCAACTGAGGTTTGGACAAGAAAATTATTGTAATTTGGTATATTTCCTGAAGCGCTAAACGTTAATATAGGACTGTTTACCCATAGTTACCCTGAATCAATAGAATAAAAATAGGCCCCTTAATAGACCTCCATATTTATAATAGGTATGAGGTCCTTTCAGAATATGCTTCAGTTTCTAAACGCTGAACCTACTGCTGATGTAAATAGTCCAAGAGCCCTCTTTTCCTGTCATGTGACCCAGGCATTGAGTTGTGTTACTGTAGCAACGGTTAGCTAGGGAATTGACACTTGGATTGGAGATTGTGCTGCTATGGCCTACAGAACAATATAAATGAATCATAACATCCTGTAATGAAGCTGAGTTCAGCCATTATAAAACCTAGAAGGAAAACAGCTTTCATATGTACCCAGAATTACCATGACAACTAAAACTCTGTTAATATAAACATAACATAATGAAGGACTGAGTTCTCTGTTGGTTTTCCCTGCCAATTTGCTTTGCTATGGGGTTTCCCTGCTCATTTGCATTCCTTGCGGGGTATCACAGTCAATGATGAACCTACTTCTATGTCCACTAGAGCTACAAGCTGTGTGTGTCTCAGGGTCTGCCTATGGCGACAGCGCGGGGTGCTAATCCTGTATGTACCTCCTGGTCTCTCAGTCGATGTGGAGGAACGTTTTAGCCCCTGCAGTGTTGCTGTAGGGTACAGGCCCTCGCCAGCCGTTTCAGCACATTGCCTTCTTCTTCAGTTCCTTCATACTGTATTCTATTAGCTTTCAACCATGCTGATATTTCTGTAACCTCATCCCCAGGCTAGTGTGCACAGAGTATACAGGCCAGGCACAACACGATGGCTTTAATGGGACTCACTAAAATCATTCTATGGGATTGAATTTAAGCATTCATAATCCTTTGTTTTTGGTGAATCGAAAAATATATTTGGCCTAATAGAGCTATATTTTGAACATTTGATGATAGAAATGACCAGGTCTAGCCTGAGACACAAACATATCTTTATCTCAAAATAGAAGCTCATCTGCTATTATCCTTCAACATTACATGCTATTATGCTTTAACTCAGCTAAATTGCTCCTGAAATAATATATCTGTATCACAATTTAGAGGAAAAGTTCAGTATTACTGTAGTCCTTAGGTTGTATTCTTGATCTAAATGCTATGATGAAGACGTCTAAACATTTTTATTTAGAAATAAATTGTACCAACTTTCTGCACCTTTCTGTGGAACAATTGACGATCAGGAACAACACTATAATACATGCTTTTTCAAAAATATTTTTTCAAACTTAAGCTTTATCTGCTGTCGAAAAGACATTAGATCCTTCAAAACATAATTAGCATTGACGCTAACGTCTTGTAACAAAGCAAATGTATGTTTCCACAATAGTAACTTTCACATTCTGCTACATGGAACAACAGTGAACTATGAACTATAGGAGCACAATGTGTTAGTGACAACATCTACAGGCCGGCACCACCATATTAGGAGCTTTTAAGCTTGAGAAAATAATTATTTTGGTTGTTTGCAGATTTATTTATATATTCTGCTTGATTGGTTACACCGGACCCCTGGACAAAAGGGATATGAGAGATAATTTTTTTTATGGATTCAGCCAATGCTTTTTGCACCTGGAATTTCTCACAGCTTTTCTATTGGCTAATGAAGACCAATTTAGATGCTTTGTTTTAGTAGATGTTTTGCACATCTGGACTGAAGTGTCTGGATAAGAGATTAGTCTTTTAGCACAGTGTCCTTGAGGTCTTCAATTAGCATTAATGAAACGTTATATTCTTTGGCAGCAATCATGTTTGAATATGTACATTTCTAAAAATGTACTGTACATCGGCATCTGGGATATATTACTGAGAATCTAATCCTTTACATATCATGATTGGTACTTTGTTACAGAATGGGTGAACATATATTAAAATAGTCCATTCATTGAAAAGGAGTTCAGAGTTTCTACGTACTGAAATAAGGCTCCATGAAAGGCAATAAAAGTTCATTCGATGAATGAATTTAAGGAATGTCAAGACATGCATAGGTCTATTCATGAAGAAGATAGAAATCAAATCATATCAGACGTATGTCAAGGACATTTTCCAGGCGGTTACCTGTAAAAATGATTGATTGGCCACAGGTAAAGTGAGATAGCTAACCCTCTCCAGCAAACTGTTACACAATGTAAGGGAATACTGAAATGTCTTTAAGGATTAATAAAATATACAAGTGTACGTCAAATTGAAAAGTGAGATCTGCAGCCGAGATTCTCCACAACATTAACCCTTTAGTTCAATTGTCTGGCCTGTTCCCCTGAGCTATATGCTTGGCAAAGACCCAAGTTTTAATCCTTTTGTACACCTGTTGACCACCTGGTCCCTGGCCCCCTGACGTGTCTATTAAGGGATTTGCTTAACCGTCATAGCAGGGTGACCTCAACCATCCAGTGTTGGTCATAGAATAAAGCAAGACCGTAGCTGAATTCACCACAATCCAACTCGAGAAGTTTTCAACCATAGAAATGGAATGGATAGAAAGGCCATTCCAATTCAAATAAATGTAGCAGAATGGTCAGAGCGGCGGCCATTTTTATGTGTACCATTCCATTGCAAAGATCTAGCTGCCTAATTCCGCATTAAACTGATTCGCGTGTTGTCACAACACTCGCCATTTTGTTGTGTGCTAATCGAATGACCGCGCCAAGCAGTTCAATGGCCTTTCTATCCATTCTATTTCTATGGTTTCAACAGACTGGTACAGCCCAGTAGATCAGTGGCACTGTTCCTTGTGTAATTGCATTGCTTCATTACATGTTGGACATTCAGTATAGACACAGGGGTCCACCATTACCCCTCAGAGCTTCCTGCAGCATCAGCTAATCACACTTGTAAGTTCAATTGGAGGGCTTGAAAGAGGAATGACTGTCCTCTCTCTCTTTGACCTCCTTGGCCCTCCCACCCCAGAGAGATCTCTCGTTAAGAAAGATCCACATCCCCCCTGCTGAGTCTCAACCCAGCCTGCTGCATCATTACAGCGTTAAGGACTAGCATTGCCATCATGCCACTACTTACACCCAGGAAGTCTGGAGGGTTTCTGGAAGACATTTCTGAACCAGATTGTTCAAATTCTGCTGACACACCCACTGCCTGGAGGTGGTCGCAAGGCAAGCAGCACTAAGCCGGTATCCGTCTTGGCACAGTGCTCTGGAGGGCTTGTGGGTGGTATATATTGGGTCATGGTCATCGCATCATGTTTGTGTAAAAAGGGCAGAGAGGTGTATGGCTGTAATGGCATGGTAACTGGCTAGAGAGCAGGGCCACTTCCATTGGTCACAGACACAGTCCTCCATTTAAAGCACAAGTCATCCAGCTGCTGATTCGCTCTCTTGCACTCCTCTACACAGCGAGGGTGAATAGAAACACAGGGAATATTATAGATCACAGTCAGATCAGGTTTGTTCAGTTTTCGGCTTTGTAATGATTGAAAGATTATCTAAAAATGTCACCTTAACGATGAACTCACAATTAACACATTTAGTGCAATTTCTTAAATGGATATTCGATAATGCTCATATGATATGAGAGTATAGGCATATATCCCGTCTGTGCCCTTCACCTTTCATTCCAATTTCTCACTGGACCACAACTCAGCCACACCCACATGTGCCTTTCGATGTAAAGCAGAAGTGTACTGTTCAGCACTGGAGCCCAGCCCTACACAAAACACATATTCAAATCTTTCCGACGGTTTATTGTCCAGGAGCCCCTCAGAGAAACCACATTAAAACAGAATATGTCTCCTGCCACGGTGATGATGGCATGGAATTACTGGAGCCTCAGCAGACTTTATTCTCTCCCTCCCTCTCTCACTTCTCTGTCTCTCTCTCTCCGTCTGCCCCCCCCCCCCCCCATGTGTGGCAACCATCTCTATCTTTTTCTTCCGTAACTATACTTCTCTCCTTGTTTCTCCTTTCGCCGTCGATTCAAAGGGAATGTATAAGTGAATATGAAATGCATTGCCCTGTCTTCCAAGGGCTGAAACTAATGAGACATTTTTTTTTGCCTTGTAAGCCAATGTGGGTAAGAAAACTAGGTACATTGGTCTGGATCACCGGACAAGATATAGATAGGTACGGGAGAACGAATGGAAAGAAAGCCATCAAGATGGAACACGGCATGGGCAATGCCAACAGCTGATCTGAAAAGGTATCCAGTGGATGTGCTTGGCATAGGGCCCCACTGGGTCTCAGTAGACCTGAAGGAGAGGACATGGCATAGGGCCCCACTGGGTCTCAGTAGACCTGAAGGAGAGGACATGGCATAGGGCCCCACTGGGTCTCAGTAGACCTGAAGGAGAGGACATGGCATAGGGCCCCACTGGGTCTCAGTAGGCCTGAAGGAGAGGACATGGCACAGGGCCCCACTGGGTCTCAGTAGACCTGAAGGAGAGGACATGGCATAGGGCCCCACTGGGTCTCAGTAGACCTGAAGGAGAGGACATGGCATAGGGCCCCAC
>JACXGM010031439.1:0-12965 GCA_016801145.1 Umbra pygmaea
CAGGGATGTGCAGGGGCTTCCTCATGCAGTGTTTATTGACCATCATCCCTCCCAGTTCTCCATTGAAAAGAATAAGGTGGACTTTATAATATCTTTGCTCACAGGGATGTGCAGGGGCTTCCTCATGCAGTGTTTATTGACCATCATCCCTCCCAGTTCTCCATTGAAAAGAATAAGGTGGACTTTATAATATCTTTGCTCACAGGGATGTGCAGGGTCTTCCTCATGCAGTGTTTATTGACCATCATTCCTCCCAGTTTTCCATTGAAAAGAATAAGGTGGACGTTATAATATCTTTGCTCACAGGGAAGGCACTGGAATGGGCCACTGCACTATGGGCAGCTGACAGCCCTGAACTGTCATCTGAGTCTGGTTTTCTTAACCTGTTTAAAGAGGTTTTTGAGCACCCTAGTACAGGCAGCAGTATAGGTGATCAACTACGCGTAGTCAAACAGGGAAGGCGATCTGCTGCCAATTACGCCCTTGACTTTCGCACACCGGCAGCCGGTAGTGGCTAGAGCAAGACTGCCTTGCTCACCGTATACCGTCGGGGGCTATCCCATGAGTTACAAGCTGAACTAGCGTGCCGAGGTGATCTCACAAACCTCCAGAGATACATCTCCATGTCTATCTCCATAGATAACCTTTTACGCAGTAAGAAACCAGGAAGACCCTCAGCTATGGGAGCCACTGCTACACCAGAGACAGTTGCTCCTTGATACCAAGAAGAAGAACTTATGCAAGTAGGACGCTCACCAGTCAACACCACTGAAAGGAGGCGGCGACAGCAAGAACAGCTTTGTTTCTATGGTGGAGAAGGACAACACTTCATACGGCAGTGCCCCCACCGTCCTTCGACAAACAGAACCTCTGACAACCAGCCTGGCGTAAAGGTAGGTCAGGCTCAAACCATAAGCATTACCAACAAACAATTCAGTGTACCTGTACGTATTAGTTGGCAAGGAAATAGCAGAGATATTATGGGATTGGTAGATTCCAGAGCAGCAGGCAATTTCATGGATCGTTCTCTAGCGCAAGACCTTGGGGTGACATTAACTGTTTTGCCTTCTCCCTTAAGGGTTAACTCCCTGGATGGGCAACCCCTGGGCTCCGGCTACATTACTCACCGAACGGAGCCCGTTATAATGCAAGTGGGCATTCTTCATAGAGAACAAATCAAATGTATGGTTTTATCCTCCATGCACAAGCCCTTGCTTACACCTGCACGACCCTGTTATTTCCTGGAAAAGAGGAGAATTGATGTGATGGAGTACAGCATGTCAAAACGAGTGTGTTCCCTTCAGAGCTACTTCCATGGAAGAATGTTATGCTGCCCCCCTACCTACATCCCACCTGTGTATGATGGTTACGCAAGGGTCTTTTCTAAGGAAAAAGCATCTGTCCTCCCTCCTCATCGTAAATGGGATTGTGCTATTGACTTAAAGGAGGAAGCAACTTTTCCTAAAGGGCGTGTCTACCCTTTATCCCTGCCTGAAAAGGAGACTCTTAACAGGTACATAGAGGAATCGATGCCTTCCACGTCCCCAGTCCCCTGTAGCTTCTTTTTCATAGGAAAGAAGGATGGGGGTCTCAGGCCTTGTATAGATTGAGACCGGCCTTTAAATGACATCACGGTGAAGCACCGGTATCCCCTCTCGTTAATCCCCTCTGCACTGGAACAGGTCGGTCAAGCTTCAATGTACACCAAGCTGGATTTAAGGAGTGCTTATAACCTCATCAGGATAAAGAAAGGGGACGAACGGAAAACCACCTTCATCACACATAAAGGTCATTACGAGTACAGAGTCATGCCATACGGACTTACACATGTCCCGCTGTTTTCCAATTGTTCATGAGCAACATATTCCGGGATATGTTGGACATCTTTGTGGTCATCTATATAGACAACATCCTTATATATTATATATTCCGATTCTGTGGCAGAACATGTCCAGCATTTGAAAAGGGTCCTCCAACGTCTACAAGAGAACAACCTCTATGTCAAGGCTGAAGAGTGAGTCCCATGTCTCCACTGTGTCCTTTTTGGGATTTGTACTCTCCCCCTTGGGAGTTCGCATGGATGAACAGAATGTTACGGCAGTGCGTAATTGGCCACAACCCCAGACGGTGAAGGAGTTACAAAGGTTCATAGGCTTTGCTAAGTTTTTATCTGAGATTCGTGCGGGATTTCAGCACTGTGGCGGCACCGTTAAATGCAATGAAAAAGGGGCAGGCTATGTTGGTCAGACAAGGCACTGGCAGCGTTTGACTCCCTTCAACAGCACTGGCAGCGTTTCACTCAGGACCCTGTACTGAGTGAAACGCCTCGGTCGACGCCTCTGAAGTCAGTGTGGGGGCGGTGCTGTCTCAATGCCAGGGAGAGTCCTTGCCGCTGCATCCGTGCACTTTCTTTTCAAGGAAGCTATTGCCATCGGAGAGGAATATGACGTTGGGAGTAGGGAATTGCTGGCAATTAAACTTGCCTTAGAAGAGTTGCGTCATTGCCTAGAGGGCGCTCAGCATCCCTTTATTGTATTCACTAACCGTAAACAACTTTGACCACAGGAATCTAGAGTACTACGTAATGCAAAAAGGCTTACCCCCACCAGGCTAGATGGTCCTTGTTTTTTAACCGGTTCCGTTTTAATGTCTCTTATCTCCCAGGAAAGAAGAACATAAAAGCGGATTCATTGTCTCGACAGTTTGACTCACCTCACTGTGCTTCGGTCCCGGACTTCATTCTCCCATCAAGGTGTGTGGTAAGGCCTGTTCATTGGGAAATTGAGGAATTTATTCAAGACGCTCTTCTTACAGACCCAGCCCCTCCGGAGACGCCGCCTATGAGGACCTAAATCCCTTTGATCATGCGCACCCAGCTCCTGAAATGGTGCCATACCTCCCTGGGCTCTGGACACTCCGGTATTACAAGAACATGTGACCTGTTAAGGAAGAAATATCGGTAGTCGTCACTGAAGGACTTGTGACCACTTGTGCGCAGTCAAAGACTCCCCGGATGTTACCGGCAGGTGAGCTATTACCCTTACCCATACCACACAGTTCTTGGTCACACATAGCAATGGACTTCATTACGGATCTTCCCGTCTCCTCTGGTTACACCACTATCCTGGTCCTGATAGACAGGTTTTCTAAAATGTGTTGTCTAGTTCCTCTCCCTCAGTTGCCCACAGCTATGGAGCTGGCAGAGTATGTTTTTCAGGAAGTGTTTTGTCAGTTCGGGATACCTGAGATCATTGTGACAGATTGAGGACCCCAATTCACCTCTCAGGTTTGGCGAGCGTTCTGTGAACGGCTGGGAATCTCGGTAAGCCTTTCATCAGGTCACCATCCCCAATCGAACGGCCAGACGGAGATGCTTAATCAGGAAATAGGTAAGTTATTACGGCAACGATGTACTGGGCAACCCAATGACTGGAGTCGGTATAAACCATGGGTAGAATATGTACATAATTCTCTAATCCACTCCTCTCTACACCTAACACCCTTTCAGTGTGTTTTCAGCCTCCATTGTTCCCATGGGACACCGATCCAAGCCCAGTGGTGGCAGTAGAGGACTGGTTCAACCGCAGTTCCCAGGTATGGGATGTAGCACACCAACATCTCCATCAGGCTTCACAGACCCAGAAGAAAAAGGCTGACAGACACCGGCGACCCACACCCTGTTTCATCCTGGTCAGCGGGTATGGTTGTCCACCCGCGACATCCGTTTCAAATCTACATGCAAGAAGCTTGTCCTCAGGTATATCGGTCCATACAAGATCATACGCAGAAATAACCCCATTACCTACCATTTACAGTTGCCCGTCACTTCCGAATCTCGCCGTCGTTTCATGTCTCCCTTCTCAAGCCTGTGTATTACAGCCCCATGCATCCGCCTGTGGATCGCCTTCCGCCTCCACCACCGATGGATATTGAGGATGAGCCCGCTTACGCAGTCCAGGACCTGTTGGATTCCCGGCGCTGTGGGGTGGTCTCCAGTACCTTGTTGACTGGGTGAGGTACTGGCCGAAGGAGAGGTCCTGCGTTCCGGCTCAGGACGTTCTGGACCCTGCCCTTATTGAAGATTTCCACCATCGGTGTCTGGACCATCCTGCTCCTCAACGTCCGCCTCTTCGGTCGGTTGGGGCGTCTGGAGCCGCCCGTGGAGGAACTTCACCACTGACAGGTCGGACTTGAACAATTCCCAAAATCCCAGATTGCCTGAATGCAGCACGGACTTCAGATCTTATTCCCCAGAATTCTGTGCTTCACCCCGATTGGATTCTGCCCTGTACTTCTGCTGTGAGGAATACACGTTACCGAACTAGCCTGCCTGTTTTGACTACCCAGTATCTGGACTAGCCTTTTGTGTGTTGTGGAGTTGTTCACATATCTGCTATACATGGTCATTCCTCTGCCTCTGCTACCTTTTATACAATTTCTCTAAGCCGAGTCGTTACATGCTGAAATGGTCTGGCTGACATTACTGACTGGCAAGTGTACTGTGGAAATCAAATCTGTCACAGAAGAAAAATGAAAAGGAATATATAGTGTTACATTTATGATGTTGTCCAACAATTGAAAAAATGTAGTTCAATAACCATGTCTCTGTCACTAACAAACACAGTCATTTGTAGTAACACTAAAGTACACTTGAAGGGCAATGCAAGCTGGGAAATTATGTTGTTGGTGTCACTTACTATGGTACACAGTCATTTTAAGTAGAAATGATCTAGACAAATTACATGGAATTTTTTCACATATTTGAAATACATTCATTTTATGTATTATGTTATGTTGGGTGTATTATGTTGGATGTCCAACATATTTTGATTTAGTAGGAGTTATTTTAACCAATTACTGGTACGTGGAATTTTAAAACGTAATTGAAATACAATCGTTTTACGCTCAGTGCATTCGGTAATTCGCTCAGTGCATTCGGTAATTCGGCCACAATAACTTCTCCAAAGCAAATACGCTTATGTCACTGCAACATTTTTGAAAATACAAAATAAAAATTTTGAAGTGAGTTGATATTTGAATTGAGTCGGCAGGAGAATATAAAATGAAACAAATAAATATCAGGAATTCAAATGAAGGCACCTAGATGGACTTTCAAAAATGATGCTGTGACATAAACAAAGTGACTGTAGTGTCAGAAAAATGAGCAGCACAATGATTTTGAGCTGTTTAGTGGTCTGGAACATTCCATTAATCTCTGTTTTTTGCATTAGAGGTCATGTCAACATGTTGATAGTTAACCTTTTTTCCCTTTTTCTCAGTGATCTATAATGGCCAAAGATGTTTCTGATCTGCTGCTTCACACTCTGGAAGAACTGGGCAGTGATGATCTAAAGACATTTAAATGGAAACTAAAAAATGTGGATGGCTATCCTCACATCCCACATGGCAAGCTGGAGAAGGCTGACATATTGGATACTGTGGATCTGATGGTGAACACTTACAACCATCAAGATGCTCTGAACGTCTCAATAAACATTTTAAAAAGCATGAGACAGAACTGTCTTGCTAAGAAGTTAAAAGACCATGAAAAAGGTAATTTAAATGTATTTATTTATTTAAATATTTCAGCATGGAAATACAGTGCCCTCCACAATTATTGGCACTCCTAGAAATGTTTATGAACGACATGTGTTTGAAGCCTTATTTCCATTTATATTTTTGTTTTATAACTTGATCATAGTGTTTAGGAACTTTTACGCAGTAATCCGTGACTTCCTGTTTTATTGGGGTACAAATAGTAGGTGACACAGACGCCATATTTCCTTATTCATATATCAAGATGGAAAAGGTCAGGGAACATACACATCAAGTGAGGGAAAAGTGTGTTGAACTTCATAAGTCACAGAATGGCTATAAGAAAATAGCTGCTCACCTGAAAATGCCCATATCTACTGTTAGGGCAACTCTAAAGAAGTTTAAAGCAAATGAAACTATTACAAACTTGCCTGTTGGAGATGTACAGAGGAGATTAGCATTGTGGGGTCATCGTGGGGTCACAAAGTCTCCAAAACAACCATTAGACGCCACCTCCATGCCAACCAATTATTTGAAAGGTGTGCCAGAAAAAAGCTGTTCCTGTCATTACACCACAAACATAATCGCCTACGGTAGGCTAAATGCTACTGTAACTTTGACTGGGACCGAGTGCTGTGGTCAGATGTAAAACAAATCAAGAATTTTTGAAACAACCATTCAAGATGAGTTTGTCTTAAAACTAACTATGGTTATACCGAAAATAACTTGATCTCTACTGTTAAGTAAGGTGGAGGTTATGTGATGTTGTGGGGCTGTTTTTCCTCCAAAGGCCCTGGAACCTTGTAAGGATTACATGACATTGTGAACTCTGTAAAATGCCAGGACATTTAAATTCTGAATCTGGCTGCCACTGCCAGGAAACTGAAACTGGGTCATCATTAGATCTTTCAGCAGGACAATGACCCTACACATATGTCCAAATCAACACAAAGTCAAGTTTCTGCCATGGTCATCTCAGTCCCCTGACCTAAATATTATTGAAAACCTGTGGGCTGAGCTGAAGAGGAGAGTGCATAAGAGTGGACCAAGGACCCTGAATGATCTGGAAAGATTCTTTAAAGAGGAATGGTCTCAGATTCCTTGCTGTGTTTGCTCCAACCTTATTGGATAGTTACTGGAGACGACTCAGTCTTGTTACAGTATATTGGCAAGAGAGGTTGAAGTATTAAATGCAGGGGTCCCAATAATTGTGGCACACATGATTTTGTTAGAAATAATTATTTCTTGATGACAGATTTTATTTCTGAATGAATGTACTTCAGTTAAAGGTTGAATGTTTATAATTACTAGGGGTGCCAATAATCGTGTAGGCCACTGTAATTATTTTGTTGAAAGTGTTATTGTAAAAATGTTTGATCAATTCTACATTGCAATAATAGTGAATATCTCAATGTAACTTTCTAAGGAAAGTGAAGTCATGTATCTCTTGTTTAAGTTACATCACCAGTTACTACATCAGGAGTTACTAAACGGCTGTTGAGTCACATCGTACAGACATTTTAAGGAACAAAATTTTATGTGATAGATTTGAGTCATGGGTTCACAGTTTATCTTCTCTGGCATTTCTGTCAATACATGAGAAAACAGCAGGTCTTCCCTCATTCCTAGTGGGTCAATCACACCAACACATGCAATTCATAAGAAAGGTCAAAGTATTCTTGATATCATTCAATTTAATTGTCTATTTTTTCTGACAGATTTAAATTATTTGATCTAGCAGTTAATGTAGCATACTGTAGGTCTGTATGCCCCTCAAGTCAATTGTCTATATTTTTCTGACAGATTTACATTATTTGGTCTACAGTAGCACTTCATGTAGCATTGGTCTGTATGAGATGTTTTTAACACTGTATAATTAAAGGAAATTGTGTGCACATTCCACCATCTGACAGCTGCAGGACAGGTAGGAATACTGAGGTAAAAAATGTATAATGTCCACAACACTGTTTTAAGTTCACATATTTAATACAAAAGTATCGTTTCGACCCTGCATTTGACAGGGGCCTTATAATCAGCTGACCCCACATGTGACTTCAATTACCGGTATTATTGTTAGGTCTTTAGAACACTACCAAACTCTTGGAGTGCCAGAAAACTGTACATTTCTAAAAAGCGATTTATGACCATGTAATATTTTTGCTGATAATTATCTTTAACACCTGCATTTTCCCTCACTCGGTGTTTATGTGTATCTGTCCTTAGGCAAAGGCCCTTCTGTCAATACCAGCACAGAGCAAGAGGCTCCAGTTAATGTTAAAGGTAAAATGTATAATTATTACTGCATAGTTTTTTTATTAAATGTAGCTGAATATACTTTTCATTATATAAAGACGTTAACAGAAATATGCTGACAAGTTTTTGCTTTTATGTATTATTCTCTGTCATATCCTTTCATTGAAAAGATCTCATAGGTGAGCTCAAATCTAGCCTAAAAATGAAGTCAGAAAAAATATTTGAGGGGATAAGTGAACAAGGATGCCCAAAACCTCTCAATAAGATCTACACAGATCTCTACATCACAGAGGGTGGAAGTGGAGAGGTCAATAATGAACATGAGGTGAGACAGATTGAGAGAACAACCAAGAAACAAGCAAGACCAGAGACAGCAATCAAATGTAATGACATCTTCAAGCCTTTACCTGGACAAGAAACACCAATAAAAACTGTACTGACAAAAGGAATTGCTGGCATTGGAAAAACAGTCTTTGTACAGAAGTTCATTCTGGACTGGGCTGAAGGAAAATCTTATCCGCATATACAACTAATATTTCCACTCCCATTCCGGGATATGAATTTGATAAAAGATTAAAAGAAAAGTTTAATAGAGATTATTAATCTGTTTTTCATTGAAACCAAGGATTTCAAACTTTCCAACTACAAAGAGTCCAAGATTCTGTTCATATTTGATGGTCTAGATGAATGCAAACTGAACCTAGACTTCATGAAAAATAGGCCCTGCTGTGATGTAACTGAACAAACCTCTTTAGATATCCTGCTGACAAACCTCATCAAGGGAAATCTGTTTCCCTCTGCTCTCCTCTGGATAACTAGCAGACCTGCAGCAGCCAATCAGATCCCATCAGGGTGTGTTGACCAGGTGACAGAGGTGAGAGGATTCAATGACCCACAGAAAGAACAGTACTTTAGGAAGAGATTCAGTAATGAAGACCTGGCCAGTAGAATCATCTCACACATAAAGACATCAAGGAGCCTCCACATCATGTGTCACATACCAGTCTTCTGTTGGATTTCTGCTACAATCCTTGAGGACATGTTGAGTACAGATGAACATGTAAAGCTACCTAAAACCCTAACAGAGATGTATTCACAATTTCTGGTGTTTCAGACGAAGCAAAGGAATGTGAAGTATGATAGAACAGAGGACATAGATCCAAAGTCACATAAGAAAAGTTTCCTTTCACTGGGAAAACTGGCTTTTCAACAGGTGGAAAAAAGAAATTTGATTTTCTCTGAAGATGACTTGAAAGCATGTGGTGTTAATGTAGTGGAAGCCTCTGTACAATCAGGCGTGTGCACACAGATCGTGAGAAAGGAGTTAGGGTTCCAGAGGAACAAAGTGTACTGCTTTGTCCATCTCAGCATTCAGGAGTTTCTAGCAGCTGTTTTTGCATTTATCTCATACAACAACAAAAATAAAAATATAATGGTCAAAAAACACTCATTAACTAGTATCCTTTCAAAGCTGTTCAGAGAAAAGCCTGAATTTACATTTTATCAGAGTGCTATTGATCAAGCCTTGCAGAGTGAGACCGGACACCTGGATCTTTTCCTCCGCTTCCTTCTGGGTCTCTCACTTAAGTCCAATCAGAAACACTTACAAAGACTACTGACAAAGACCAGAAGTAGCTCAACGAGTCATGAAGAAACAGTCAATTATATTAAAGAAAAGATCAGGGAGAATCCTTCTTCAGAGAGGTGCATCAATCCGTTCCACTGTCTGAATGAACTGAATGACCGTTCTCTAGTGGAGGAGATCCAAACATACCTGAGATCAGGAAGTCTCTCCAGAGAAAAACTGTCACCTGCACAGTGGTCAGCTCTGGTCTTTGTGTTGTTGACTTCAGAAGAGGACATTGATGTCTTTGACCTGAAGAAATACTCCACATCAGAGGAAGGTCTTCTGAGGATGATGCCAGTGGTTAAAATCTGCAGATCTGCTCTGTAAGTAGAGTCGTACATGTTAATGTTGTTGCTAAGATACTGTTTTATTTCAATGACAGTTTTTAAATTATACCCAAATGTAGATTAGATATTTAGTGTAATTTTTAGAGCCTATTCTACAGCTATTGTAAAGATTTGTTATCAGTGTGTGACACCAACTTACTCCAGACTGTCAGGCTGTGGAATCACAGAGAAAGGCTGTGCTGCTCTGGTCTCAGCTCTGAGGTCAAACCCCTCCCACCTGAAAGAGCTGGATCTGAGTAACAATGACCTGAAGGATTCAGGGGTGAAGATGATCTCTGCTTTACTGGAGGATCCACAATGTAGACTGGAGACCCTGAGGTCAGTACAGCTTTTTTTTCATAGCAGAATTATTCTGACAACACAACAAACATGACAACAAAACAAAAATCAGACAACTGAACAAAATGAAAATGTATATATAAAATAATAATGTGTCTGCTGTGTGCCCACCTCCAATAACTGTGAGCTGATCTTACCCTTGGTCCATCCCCACCGGACATCACAGCAGGGCTGACAGAGAGAACACCACCAACCAGCAGGGCCACTGCTGGGAAACTTGATATTTTCATACATGTACAGTGGGCTCCTAAATTACTGGCACCCCTGACTGGCATTGCACAAACATCCATCCATCTTCGTCTGCTTATCCGGGGTTGAGTCGCGGGGGCAGCAGCTCCAGCAGGGTACCCCAAACTTTCTTTTCCCAGGCCACATTAACCAACTCCGACTGGGGGATCCCGAAGCGTTTCCAGGCCAGGTTGGAGATATAATCCCGCCACCTAGTCCTGGGTCTTTCCTGAGGCCTCCTCCCAGCTGGACGTGCCTGGAACACCTCCCTAGGAAGGCGCCCAGGGTGCATCCTTACCAGATGCCCAAACCACCTCAACTGGCACTGTTTCAAGCAAAGGAGCAGCGGCTCTAATCTGAGCTCCTCACTGATGACTGAGCTTCTCACCCTAAGGGAGACACCAGCCACCCTCCTGGAGAAACCCATTTCGGCCTCTTGTACCCTGGATCCCGTTCTTTCAGTCATGATGCATTTTGAATGGGTAGGACCAAAAACTGACGGTAGATTGAGAGCTTTGCCTTCTGAATCAGCTCTCTTTTTGTCGTGGTGTGAAAAATTGATTGTAATACCGCCCCCGCTGTGCCTATCTCCCGCTCCATTGTCCCCTTGTGAACAAGACCCCAAGGTATTTGAACTGTTTCACTTGGGGTAAGGGCTCATTCCCTACCTGAAGTAGCCACTCCATCGGTTTCCTGCTGCGAACCATGGCCTCAGATTTAGAGGTGCTGATCCTTATCCCAGCCACTTCACACTTGCCTGCAAACCAATCCAGTGAGTGCTGAAGGTCAAAGGACGATGGTGTCATCAGGACTACATCATCTGCAAAAAAGCAGTGATGAGATCCCCAGCCCACTGAACTACAACCCATCCCCACCCCAACTACGCCTCGATATCCTGTCCATAAATATTACAAACAAGATTGGTAACAAAGCGCAGCCCCGGTGAAGGCCAACCCTCTGAAACGAGTCCAACTTAATGCGGAGACCCTAGACACAGCTCTCGCTATGGTCATCCAGAGACTGGATGGCCCTAAGAAGGGACTCCCTCACTTCATACTCCCGTAGCACCTCCAACAATATCTCCCGGGCGACCCGGTCATACGCCTTCTCCAGATCCACAAAACACATTTAGATTGGATGGGCATACTCCCAGGCCTCCTTGCGAGAGTGAAGATCTTATCCATTGTTCCACGACCAGGATGGAATCCGCATTGTTTCTCTTCAACCTGAGGAGTAGACCTTTCCAGCACTTTTGAGTAGACTTTACCAGGGAAGCTGAGAAGTGTGATACCCCTGTAATTGGCACACACCCTCTGGCTTTGCCACTGTGGAGTTGTTTGACTACCTCAGCGACTTCCACCAGGGAAATCGACGACAATCCCCCATCATCCTCTAGCTCTGCCTCTAATATAGAGGGTTAATTAGTTGTATTCAGGAGTTCCTCAAAGTGCTCCTTCCACTGCCCTATTACCTCCTCAGTTGAGGTCAACAGAGTGCCATCCTTACTGTATTAAGCTTGGTTGTTTCCTCGCTTCCCCCTCCTGAGCTGGCAAATGGTTTTCCAGAAGCACCTTGGTGCCGACCGAAAGTCCTTCTCTGTGTCTTCTCCGGAATTCTCCCACACCCGCTGCTTTGCCTCTTTCACGGCAGAAGCCCTTTGGGACCCTGCAACTGCCTCCGGAGTCCTCCAGGAAAACATATCCCAGAAAGACTCTTTTAGTCGGACAGCTTCCCTGACCACCGGTGGTGGTGGGTTACTGCCCCTTGAACCACCCAAGACCCTAAGACCACAGCTCCCCACCGCAGCTTCAGCAATGTAGGTTTTGAATATTGTCTACTTGGGTTCAATTCCCCCAGCCTCCACAGGGATGCACGAAAAAGCTCTGCCGGAGGCTTGAGTTGAAAGTCTGTTGGACAGGGGCCTCCTCCAGACTTTCCCAATTTACCCGCACTACCCGTTTGGGCTTACCAGGTCTATCCAGAGTCTTCCACCCCCTGACCCAACTCACCACCCTTGGCAACTCCGGAGAAGAAGCGTTTAACCCCTTTCCAGCAGTATGGTTCCAGAACCGAGACTGTGGGTAGAGGTAAGCCCAACCAGATCTAATTAATAGCGCTCCAATTCCGACTCCTTCCCCAACAGAGAGGTGACATTCCACGTCCCCAGAGCCAGCCTCTGCCACCCAGATCTGGTCTGTCTTGGCCCCTGACCTTTACTGCCACCCATTTGGCAGTGCATTCGACCCCAGTGGTTCCTCCCACAGGGAAAAAACATAAATAATATAACTATAGAGAAAATCTAAATGCCAGCATGTGAGAAATACTGTCCATTAATAATGTGTTAATGGAACAAACCAAAATCGTTTTTTGATGAAATTAAAATCATGTTCTCCAAATCAAGGATGCACCATAAATGACACCCTTAAAGATGATTGTCAATAACATCTACCAAAATTATACCAGAAATGAATAAATAAATAACATCTACCAAAATTATACCAGAAATGAATAAATAAATAACATCTACCAAAATTATACCAGAAATGAATAAATAAATAACATCTACCAAAATTATACCAGAAATGAATAAATAAATAACATCTACCAAAATTATACCAGAAATGAATAAATAAATA
>JACXGM010031440.1:0-13532 GCA_016801145.1 Umbra pygmaea
AATTTGATTAATTGTGCAGCCCTAGGTTGGATGTTGGCACATTTTATTTCATGTTCACATGCTAGAGCTATAGGAGTTTCCAAATGAACCTTCAATGCCATAGAAGTTGTAGCATCCACCTGAGTTGTAGCATTTCACCACAAACTGAAAACCAATTGACAAAATAAATATATTTTTATTTTATAAAGGGATAGACTAGCTTAGTCATTTAATTCCAAAAACAACCCCATTTGAAACATTCCTATATTTTATCCTCTCTTGTATGACCATTGTTAATGTTAGTTTGCAAATGTATCATGCTTAATGACATTTTCGAGAGTAAAGTTACAACTTCTAAAACACTTAACAATGTGGAAAATATAATTTGTTAGTTTCCTATTTCCAATGAGCCACCCACAGAGCGTTGACATTTTAAATTTGAATCTGAAAGCATCATTATGAAATCACTTCTCAAATTGGGTATATTTAATATTTTCAGGCATCATTTAGCACCAACATTTGTTTTTGTGTGTTATCTATGAATTTTGAAAAACAAGCAGGGCTCATTGAGTTATAAATTGTTCAATATGATGGTGAGCATTATGTTCTCTAATGTAGGGTTAGGGAATGCCAAGGGCCTCAATAATATCACCATGACAGGTCAAATACATTAAAGATTGAGATTCTCTGTACCAAACTTTTTGTTCAGCACTAGATATTGAATCATATCTCTTAAAGATACAGTCCACAATTTTTGTAATTGAAAAATGTTTTTAGGCCCCCCATTTTAGTCAGGATGTGTAGTATATTGTTTATATTATATGCACAATTTAAGTAGAACTGTCGGCTTATTGTAGTTAGCTTGAAACTTGGCGTGTTCTCAAGGCTATTGTAGGCATTCACTTACCAAGCGTCAGGCAGGGAATTCCCAATAAATAAGTGACATGGTTTGCCAACCTAGAGGAATTCCCGATGACAGAGCTGTCAATGAAACCAGAGCTATACGATGATGTCTAAATTTGCAGGGCGGGCACAACCTCTACTATAGACTAGGAGAACAAGACAGAAAAGAAGAACCTAGACACTTCAGGGAAATAAACAATTCCCGAGCGGAGACCCATTTTAGCTCTAGGGCACCTAAATTCACATTCTTTAGAACCTAGAGGCCTAAATAGTTCTAAATTTCTTCAAAAACTGTGGAATGCATCTTTAAATGTCACTCTAAACTTTGGATATGCATGTACAGTCGTGGTCAAAGGTTTTGAGAAAAACCTATATTGGTCTCCACAAGGTTTGATGCTGATGGCAATTTGCATACACTCCAGAATGTCAGGAAGATTGATCAGATGAATTGCAATTAATTGCAAAGTCCCTCTTTGCCATGAAAATGATCTTTATCCCAGAAAAACTTTTCCACTGCATTTCAGCTCTGCCACAAAAGGACCAGCTGCCATCATGTCAGTGATTGTCTCGTTAACACAGGTGAGAGTGTTGATAAGGACAAAGCTGTAGATCCCTCTGTCATGCTGTTTGAGTTAGAATAACAGACTGGAAGCTTTAAAAGGAGGGTGGTGCTTGAAATCATTGTTCTTCCTCTGTCAACCATGGTTAGGCCTACCTACAAGGAAACACGTGCTGTCATCATTGCTTTGCACAAAAAGGGCTTCACAGGCAAGGATATTGCTGGTAGGTAGATTGCACCTAAATCAACCATTAATTGGATCATCAAGAACTTCAAGGAGAGAGGTTCACTGTTGTGAAGAAGGCATCAGGGCACCCAAGATAGTCCAGCAAGCACCAGGACCGTCTTCTAAAGTTGATTCAGCTGTGGGATCGGGGCACCACCAGCGCAGAGCTTGCTCAGGAATGGCAGCAGGTGTAAGTGCATCTGCACGCACAGTGAGGCGAAGATTTTTGTAGGATGGCCTGGTGTCAAGAAGGGCAGCAAAGAAGCCGCCTCTCCAGGAAAAACATCAGGGACAGACTGATATTTTGCAAAAGGTACAGGGATTGGACTGCTGAAGTAAAGTCATTTTCTTTTATGAATCCCCTTTCCGATTGTTTGGGCCATCCAGAGAACACCTTGTCTGGAGAAGACAAGGTGAGCGCTACCATTAGTCAACAGTAAAGCATCCTGAGACCATTCATATGTGGGGTTGCTTCTCAGCCAAGGGAGTGGGCTCCCTCACAATTTTGCCCAAGAACACAGCCATGAATAAAGAATGGTACCAACACATCCACTGAGAGCAACTTCTCCCAACAATCCAATAACAGTTTGGTGATGACCAATGCCTCTTCCAGCATGGTGGAGCACCTTCCCATTCTGCAAAATTGATAAATAAGTGGCTCAGGGAACAAAACATCAAGATTTTGGGTCCATGGTCAGGAAACTTCCTAATTCAGTTGAGAATGTGTGGTCGATACTTAAGAGGCGGGTGGAAAAACCAAAACCCACAACTTCTGACAAACTCAACAAGCATTGATTATGCAAGAATGGGCTGCCATCAGTCAGGATGTGGCCCAGAAGTTAATTGACAGCATGCCTGGGCGGATTGCAGAGGTCTTAAAAAGAAGGGTCAACAATGCAAATACTGACTCTACATAAACTGAATGTCATTGTCAAATAAGGTTTTAGACACTTATGGAATGCTTGTAATTATACTTCAGTATACCATAGTAACTACTGAAATAAAGGTCTAAGAACACTGAAACAGCAAGAGCAGTGGAGACCAATACTTGTGGCATTGTCAAAACCTTTGACCATGACTGTAGGGCTAGTTTCAAAGACTAAAAGTTTAAAAGATATATATTTATTTAGGATCTGTAGTTTCTTTTGGATTAAAAATCCATTCAAATTAGATTACATTATCTTAATTTAGAAATAATTTGGTTTTGAATCACTTCCCTCATATTTCTTTGGGATCATTCTAAGTTTTAAAGCATCTGACAAACAGGAAGAAAGCTACAATACCACCCAAATGCATAATGTTTCAAACTTTAAAGCTCTCAGTACCCTGGTTCAGGTCTGCATGATGTAAATCAGACATTTTGTGAATAAAAACTAAATTAGCGTGGATGGGAACTCCTTTTTAAGGAATTGAGTGAATGTTCGATTTTCTGCATACTGCTAATTGAGGAAGAATGGTAAACGCTGAACTACACCACAGCGACCTTTTGACAACATCTACAGACCTGCAGTGTTTAAGCTTGAAAAAAAGTATTTGTGTTGTTTTAAGCCTGTATTTATGTTGTCTGCATGCCTTACAACGTTGAATGCATGCTCACAAGTCTTATTTATTTCTTAAAGACAATCTTGAGATATCTCAATAATGGGATTTAGATCAAGAGTACAGTCTAGGGCCCCGAAATCCTAAAATAGTCCTTTAAAACTAGTCTGGGACTAATAATTAAACTAATTGGAGATCTCTTTTTTTTTTGTCCAGGACTAGAAGGAAATGTAAATGCAAAGTGTAGCTAAAGTGTTGGCCCATGAAATAAAATGTCTTCTTTCTTTTCTATGAAGATAAGTCGGTCACATCGTTGAAATCATGTATTAGCTGGTCAGCTCTCCTTTGGCACTGACATGAGTTTATTTGTTGGCTAATCTGGCCAAATTATATATAAATTAAAGTAATTTTTGAACACCCTCATCTGAGAACAGTTTTGAGCAGCAGTGTGGGAGTGGCTTCCCAGCCTACCACTTTTCCTGCTTTACCTGTTCACACATTGTCCACTGTTTGGCCACTCCCAGGTTCCACATCGACACATTCATCCTGCACACCTGTGGCCACTCAACCGGTGTCACCTGTAGCCCTACGACGTCTTCTGAGCCTAGCTGTGATATGCTCATTGTCATATGTAGACTTTCTGTTCAGAACCTGCAAGCTAGTGTTTTGCTAGTGGTCTGAGATCTGGATAAAGGTGTGCTATGAAGGACGTCTTTGGGTGAACATGTGAGCAGATATTTAATTTAGCTTATCTGTTAAGACTATTTTACAAGGATGCTCGATCTATATGATGGTATTTTATGTGTATACCCACATCTAGTTGATGTTGTTTTTCTTTTTCCTGAATTGGTGTTTCCCTGATGGCATCAATCTTATTCATTCATAGTAGAGTCTTGAAATGAATGTGTACTTTCTAAATTACCCAATTGAGTACCCAGTTGTACCCAATCCATGTGTCCTTCAAAGAGTTAATCAACAGTTGTAGTGTGATGTGTTGCTTTCAGATTACTGAGCGACTAGTATGAAATCCAAATAAGAGAGAAGTGTGGCAGTTGAGTGGAGACTTGTGAAACATTGTCAAACACTGTTGCGGCCTACAAGATTTAGTTATAACTACAATACATGGTTCTCTGTATGAGGCATTACACTCCAGTCAGACAGGTTTGTACACTGTGAAAATAGTTATTGGTATGTTCGTTTGTGTGTCCTGATCCATTGAATGACAGCAGAAAAATGTAACCACTTCCTGAGTTACCAGAGCTCTTTCTTAATGGAAATGTCCTCTCTCTCTCCAGGTACTTCCTCATTACCCACCCCCATGCCTGTTTCCTCAGGCTACACCCAACTGGATCCAAATGATCAGTCTGTAAACCCTTTGCGTATTTCAGTCGGTGCACTACCCATGTTGGCTTCCATGACTAAAACCACAGACCCCCGGTTCCACCTTAAGTGGAAGGCCATCGTCGCCGTGACACTTGCCCTGGCCTTGGTCTTCATCTTCATTCAACTGCACCCTGGACTCCAGGCTCAGGCCTTCCAAAGCTTGAAGTCCGGCCGCCCAGAGATGCTGGTAGGCAACGTGGTTGACCGCTACAACGACACTTACCCTCTCAGCGCCCCAGAGCGGACGCCGCAGGGCACTCGTTACCGCATCGGGGTCATCGCCGACCTGGACACAGACTCGCGCAGCAAGAAGAAGCTGACGTGGTTCAGCTACATGCGCCGGGGTCACCTGCTGGTGTCGGAGAGTGGCGACCAGGTTTCTGTAGAGTGGGACGCGGAACAGCTATTGCTTGAGAGCCACCTGGCTGAGAAGGGTCGGGGCATGGAGCTGTCAGAGCTGGTGGTGTTCAATGGGAAGCTGTACAGCGTGGATGACCGCACAGGTGTGGTTTACCACATCGACGGCAACAAGGCAGTGCCCTGGGTCATCCTGCCAGACGGGAACGGCTCTGTCTCCAAAGGTTAGTGAGGTCAATTTAAAAATTGACCCCAAAACCCATTGTCTAAACACTCCTGTAGCCCTGAGAGACACGAACCCACAACACAAACTCGGATATTTCATTTCAAACTAATAGCACTAGTTTTAATTCATTGCAATAAACATTGTGAATTCATTGTAAAGCTAGTGAATTGTAACCAAATGCAATTGTATTGTGTGTGAAGAAATAATAAGAGTATGTGATCGCAAAAACGGCACAATTAACATGTTTTTAATAACTGGTTTGAAAATCATTAACTAGAGTCTGTTGTTACCCAAAATAGACTAATTGTAGCAACACATTAACATGGACCCAATACCTATCTATGTAATTAACAAACAATGATTATTATAATGAATGAAGAGCGCTATTATTTTGAAATGAAATATCCGAGTTCGTGTTGCGGGCATTATATACTGTTGCCAGGCGAACGGGCTCTGGAGTGCATATCTAATTGCGATACGCATAATCGTGCAGCCCTAATACCAACTTTATTATTATTCAGTGGGCATTGACAATACTCACTTCCTAACTAGGGTCTAAGCCCTTTAATTTATTAAGTTGTTATGCTAACATATTGACTACTTTTAAGATGGTCATACCATTGAGCTATTTGATTTTAAGTTATATGAATAGGTTAACATAACAAAAACATTTTCTCAGTAGTAAATGGATAGTAAAAAGTATGCTTTTGAATACCATTCCTCACACTTGTGGAATGACATTCAAAGCAAACCTAAGCTAGAGGTTTTAGTGCCTTTACCCCAATTTAAATAACTTACATGACCTTTTTATTGTTACTGGTAATTTTTTCTTTTAAAGTAATTTTTTATAGATTTTATTTAATTGTATTTTTTACTTTTATTCTGTTTTAGTATCTTTGCTGCTGTCACACTGTTGTAACACAGGGCACAACTGTAAAATAGACTCTGTTCTCAGCTTGTTTTTCCTGATGAAGGTTAATAGTAGGGATGCTCATATTGACCGTTTAACCGTTAACCGAAACTAAAATGTTTGACCGATTAATACTATCAGTTAAACGGTTAAGAAGTATTTTTTTAACGTGTATATATAGCCTATATTAGTTAAATCATGTGGCGCGTTGACACGCGCAACCAGAGCCTGGCGCTTCGTTTTGAAATGTGGGGAGATATAGGTAATGAGGAGCGAAATATACCGGCTGTCTGTTTTGCATCTGCAACGTGTTCTTTATTTAAAATGACAAGCCTTGAACATTTATGGTGACTGTGATATTAACTTGCGCTTTCATTTTTTCATGTACAGAAACATATAACGCTATTGTATTGGGAAGCATATATTATTTTATCGGCTATAATACATCAGGCTCCTGATGCATTATAGCCGACAAAATAAGGTTACCTTAAAAACAACACACAGTGATTGACAACAAGCATTTTATTTTCGGAGAGGACCGTAATGGTAATTTCAATGAAATGGGAGCGCTCGGCAGTTATTGTATAGTTAGTAACATAACGCATAGCAAGCGTTATCAACATTTTGTTTTGTGTTAACGAAATATAGCCCTTATTTGCAATAGGCCACCTGTAAGCAACAACCTTGTTCCAGATTTTCACCGAGTGTTTTCATTCTATAATTTGACAAATCGGTAAACACTGCATCAAGTCTACTTTCCTTTGATTGAAAACAGAAAGTGAAAACGTCTGCGATGAACTTTCTGCGACAATATTTTGGTTGGTGTGGACTTTACGTGTGTGAAAATGAAAGTGAAACCAAACATCGACACAGCTTTATGAAACGAACTAGTTTCATCGTATCGTTTAGTGTGTACTTTGCACCCGAGTGAACTTGTACACAAAGCTGGTGCATTCGACAGCTGTTGTTTATCTGTTCTGTATGCTGTTTAGACATTAAAACAAATCTGTTAAAAAAATGTTTGTATATTTAACGGGTTACAGACACTCGTAAATTTAATTTTTTTATTTAAAGCCAATTGAATCTTATAATCTTATCAGTTAACGGTTAATAATCGGTTAACGAGTTCCGGTTGTCGGTCAGGAAAATTACCCGAAATGAGCATCCCTAGTTAATAGTAATAATGCCCTTCTTGACTCTGTCAGGGTTTAAGGCAGAGTGGCTAGCGGTGAAAGACGAGCACCTTTACGTAGGCGGCCTGGGGAAGGAGTGGACCACAACCACAGGGGAGGTGGTCAACAACAACCCAGAGTGGGTGAAGGTGGTGGGTTACCATGGAGATGTGCAGCACCTGAACTGGGTCCCCAATTACAACCACCTGAGGTCAGCAGCCGGGATCGAGCCTCCAGGTGAGCTAACATGCTAATGGGAAAGCAAATACCAACCTATCTGTGTGGCTCCTCATGCTAACTCCTAGCTGCAAATGCTATATTAACAGTGCAAACTCCAACTTTAAAATTTTACTGTACTAAGCTAGCTATTAGAGTTTTTCACAACAATTATAATCTCATGACATTCTCCCCTCAGGTTACCTGATTCACGAGTCTGCAGCGTGGAGCGACACTCTGCAGCGCTGGTTCTTCCTTCCGCGTCGTGCTAGCAAGGAGCGCTACGATGAGACGGCAGACGAGCGACGCGCCACTAACTTGGTCCTCAGCTGCTCCGCAGACTTTGAGGACATCACAGTGAGCCGGGTAGGCCCATACAACCCAACGCATGGCTTCTCCTCTTTCAAGTTCATCCCCAACACCGATGATCAGATCCTTGTGGCGCTGAAGTCCGAGGAGGATGCTGGGAAAATTGCTTCGTATATTATGGCGTTTACACTGGATGGACGGATCCTTTTACCTGAAACCAAGATAGGAGATGTGAAGTATGAAGGTCTGGAGTTTATTTGAGGCAATGGGAGCACATGAGAAGGATAACATACCATTTGAGGATATACAGTATCTATGTTATACATAGTTGTGTGTATTCCATTCATTCAAAAGTGAATTTCTGCTTGTTCATTGACTAATCAGGATGGTACTAATTTGATATCATGATGAACATTAGATCGGTTTCTTTGTACGCCCTAATGACGTTAACTCATTATTTCAGGGCTGAGAAAATGAGAACTGTAAGTAGCCAAGTCAAACAGAACCAAGTCCTCAAATTGAGGATGTCCTCTTGATGGCCCTTCTCTAACTAGGCAAATTAATGCCTCTGAAAATACTGTAGACCTTCTAAGAATGAATGTACAAATAATGACCTAATCTTTAACTGTGATTTTATTCCTAAAATGCTGATGTTTTACAGTACATCCAGGAATTAATGCTTTATCCGGATATAGAACAAAGTTGTCCTTACTTTTTACTAAATGACATCACAAACTCAGAATACTTTACTATACTTGAAAATGATTTACCGGTACTATCTTTCTTTTTTATGTTTTATTAATCCTTCAAAATCAGAACTTTGGAAAGGGTTTATATGTTGTAACCTTGTGTTGAGTTATTTCATAATCTGTCCATTATAAACAATTTATAAACTATTAACACCTTTACAAATTATCACCTTATTATAAAGTATTATTCATGTTTAATTACAGGATTTTGTGACTAAAGCAGAATGTCATCACCTAAAAATCGATGTTTTGTTTTTATGTTGTGTCTTTGAGTAAATCTAACCTTGTTACCTTCTTGTTACATTCTTTTGATTTGGTGTTGTTAGGAAATTATGAATCATACACTACCATTATAAATTTACATTAACCTGAAAGGTGATTGAGAAATGACTGCAGCATTATACATGAGACCCACTTTCATGTATGATTAATAATATAAATATTTAATTACCATGAAGGTTATAACAAAGTTAATATGATGTAATCGTTGCTATGTCTTCCTAAAGTAAAATGTTTTATCTATTGTGTTTAGGACATTGGGATAAACTAAACACCAGGATTATAACATTAATTATACCAAATAATTATTGAATAATGGTTTGTGAAAGTCTGGATGTCACTTCTAAAATGCAAATTAATTCCTAATATATGTATTTTTTTTAAACCTGGGGCCTCATTTATCAAGCATGCGTACAAAGCAATCCAAAATTTGTACTTAGGAACGGAATTCAGAATGTGCGTTTGCAAAACATTTTTATCAAAGGATCTTTTGATCGTTTTACACACACCTGTAGGAAATCACCTGTGGCATTCAAATAGACTGGAGGCAGGTGCTCAACAAAGAAGGATTTATTCCTTCTCCCGTAGTGAAATGTATACAAGATTAGATAGCAGAACGTAGAATACACAGCCCATAGTAAAACAATAATCGACAGGGTTCCAGAACCTCAGTGGTGTTTAAATAGCCAGTAATTGATGGATGACTACCAGCTGAGTAATCACGCACCTGGGTACCTGATTCTTGGGAGGGCTGTAGCCCAACCAAGCCATACCCTGCCGCCACCCCTGACCTGATCAACCCCAATACTGAAACATAGAGTATAGCTAGACTTCACATGCCCTCTAGCTGCGAAAGAGAACATAATAATATACAATGGCGTGGGCTGCTATCAATATTCTGGTGATGTCGACCTCTAGACTTGACAGGGGGTGGGGGCAGATGCGACATCACCATTGATAAATATAACTTGTTCTTAGCGTCAGTGCTTGTGCACAGCCTCTACAATTTGTATATCAACACACCCCTATGGTAAATACCCAAATATGGTAAAAATCATCTCTTAAACCTGCAGGAAACATTAGCTACAAGGTTCATGAAATTTAAGAAAACTATTTCCAAATTCTGACTTTGACAGACGTATATGTGCCATAGTGTTTTGTGATGAGCGCATTATTTATTTGTCACGATCTGTGTTTAGTACCATGACCGGTAAAGAAAAGTCAAACTTGGCTAAGGAGAGAAGTATCTTTTGCACTGGGAAATATGCTGTTCTTCAAATGAATGTTTACTAAACAATAATAAGCATCCAATCTGTAATAGCTCCATAATGTAGCCTACAAGTACATTCCCTTAAATTTGTTCTGCTGAATAAATGTCATGAACTCCACCTGCTGCAGTTACATTCAGTAGTATATTTTATGCGTAAAACCTACACATTAAGTGGAAAGCTATTTTGTCTTAACCTACTGATATTTCGATGGGCTTTTATGTCAATCTGGGTGCCTTTTATTCATCCAATAGTTTTTAGGAACTCATACCAATGCATCAATTTGCTCATTCTGGGTGAGTTAGGATCATAATGAATACTGTCCATAAACCAATGAGGCATTTTTCTATCTTGTCTCTAATGTATATATATATAATTTATTATATAATGTTTTTCTATGTTAAAACAAAGTCTTCTGAGCCACAGCTACTGTAAATTGATGGTTATTTTAAGGCTTAACAGGATCTTCGTTGAAATGATGGTTTCAGGAGTTAGGTTACATCATAGAATCTTTAGTAAAGTAACATCTTGCTCTGGAACAGGGACATCTCAGGACAAGGAACCAAAGATGGGTTTGAATTGGAACTGTTTTATATAGCCGTTGTTATTCACATCCCCTCTAGAAGAAGACCCTTATCTCCTCAGACCCGTGACTGTCTCACATGAGCGTGTGCAGGTCACCTTAACTTATGTCTAGCATCTTATCAAATGGCCTCGCTAGTTATTATTCTCAAATAACTCAGTAAACCTTATCGGTCTAGTGTCCTGTCAGTAAAATGTCCTATTAGTCTGAATGGCATCAACATGTATTAGATCTATGATGGAATTACAGTCTAATATTCAATAGATCATATAGTTATAAGCAGTCTAATATATCACAGATCATATAAGCTACAAGTCCTAAGCTATAAGCTACAAGCTTATTCTGATGTAATAATATAAGAACAGTACCTTGATGGGCCCTCTCTGTCCTAAGTCACTCATTGTCATTGTGACCCAGCTACTCCCTTCTAAAGGAAAGTCCCCTTAAGATAATTATAAAATAACAACCTTTCTGCACTCATGGTTTGACGCTGAACCTTCTCCCTGTCTGTCTTCAGACAGCAGAACAGGCCTCAACCTTTAGGTGTATAACACTCTCATCTAGTTATACCATTCTAAACTGTTTAAACTGTATTTAAACATGATTAAATAGAATCACTTCTCAACACTACTTTAATGTCTTAAGTTAGCAAATATTTTGGAGGACCATCCTCCGGTTCGAATTCCCATGGTCTTAGTCTGTTATAATAATTCAACAATGAGTTTACATTTCTATAATTTAGGCAACTGTAGTTTACATTAGTAGCCTATTATTTATATTATTATTATTACAAATAGACTGACTTCGTCAAATTACATGAATTACCGTAGCCTACGAAACCGTTAATGAATTCACAATGGAAAAACAATGACAAAACTTTACATTCAAACTTCACACATTACAAAAATGTTCTACGTTAATAGTTTACATTTCAGAAGCAATTCCCATCCACAACTTGTCATTGTGCGTAGTGCCTGTGCATGGTCATGACTGTGCGTAGATTTACAAACATTCTCAAGCAAACGTCCATATTGATAAATCCACCACTTTGCGTTGAAATGATCGCACGTATGGTTTATGCACATATGCACGCTTGATAAATGAGTGTAGAAGGCAGATTCCAGTCATTTCTATATTTTATGTTTCTAGTGTAGGGGTGGTTCTAATCTTACACCACCAAAGTGAAAGCTCTGCCTATCTGTCCATGAGCAAGACAGTTAACTCTAATTGCTCTTTTGCCTGCTGTAACATTTCCTTAAATAAGTATTGGTTGTTAGATTCAATATATGACGTTAAGTCATGTATCTATTTTGGATATCATAAAAATCGTATACAAGTCATATCTTAAATCCGTATATGGGCATTGGCAATATGTGATTGCGTACAGCGGGTCAAATAATTATTGAACACGTGACCATTTTTCTCAGTAAATATATTTCCACAGGTGCTATTGACATTTTCACCAGATGTTGGTAACAACCCAAGTAATCCAGACATACAGAGAAACCAAAACGAATGAGTTCAGAAATTAAGTTGTGTAATAATGTAAAATGACACAGGGAAAAGCATTGAACACCCTTACTGATATTCATTTAATACTTTGTACCAAAGCCTTTGTCAGTAATGACAGCTTCAAGACGCCTCCTGTGTGGAGAAGCTAGTCACATGCATTGCTCTGGTGTAAGTTTGGCCCATTCTTCCACACAAACAGTCTTCAAATCTTGAAGGTTCCGTGGGCCTCTTCTATTAATCTTGATCTTCAGTTCTTTCCATAGATTTTCAATGAGATTTAAGTCAGGTGACTTGCTTTTCCAAATGTTGTGCAGCAAACTTTAAACAAGCTTCAACATGCTTTTTTTTCAGCAATGGAATCTTGCATGGTGAGCGTGTATACAGGCCATGGCGTGTATGCTTGGAGTGCATTACTCTTGCGTGGAGTGCATTACCTAATAAATGTTCTTTTCCAGCTCCTCTGCAGATATGAGGGAGCATAGCCACGCCCACGGCCTAAACAACCCTTTGCTTTATCGCCGATTTTAAAATCAACGAGACCATAATTCAAAAAATGAACATCATGATAAACTGCAGAAGGCTTAAATCTAGCGATTAAGACCATTTACTCATTATGAAAATGTTTACTGAGGTAATAAATCAAGTATATTATGTCTCTCATTCTCATAGACTATTAAAGAAACCGAGCTCTTTTGCAACCAGAAGTATCACCCCCAGCTGGAATTCAGATAGAATGCAGGTTTAAGGCAAACAGTATAGTTCAAAAACCTGGTAAAATCTTAACTCAAGTTTCTTCCCCAAATGTTTTTTTTTTACTTTTCTTTCTAATGCTGCATTCAGACCAAATGCAAATTGAGCATCGGTAGCGAGTGATTTCCATGTTAAGTCAATGTAAAGAGGCGTTTACGCGCATCTGGAGGTCACACGGCATGATGGACAATGCGCGGCGCGATGGACTCGATTCCGTCTCGTTCGTGCGTCCAGTTCGTGCAAAAAAGGCGAATTGTGGTTCTCGACATGACTAGACACATAGATATATACCACTAGATATGGTATATATCTATGACTAGACACGTGTTACGCGCGAGTGATTTCATTTGGTGCGCATTGTGCATTCACGCGTTTGAAGTCAATTTGCGTCTGACCCATGGCTTCAAAAATCGGAACTCTTGTGTCTGTTCGCGCCGCGTTAACCAATCAGGAGCCTGCTTGCTGCTGTCACATGTTGATGTGACGTTGCTTGTTGCTGACACATGATGATGTCATGTGATATGATTTGAACTCCCAGATTTGTTCAACATTCATTCAACGTGGAGGAACGGCTGATATTGGTAGTGAGCAGTAAATAGTTTGTACATATTG
>JACXGM010031441.1:0-12962 GCA_016801145.1 Umbra pygmaea
AACCCACCAGTCTATTTAAAGTAATAATAGTGCTAACCACTGCCCATCCAACCCACCAGTCTATTTAAAGTAATAATAGTGCTAACCACTGCCCATCAATACCACCAGTCTATTTTCAACGACAAAAGACATATTTTCAACATCTTTTCAATGTCTTTTCAACGTCTTTTAAACATTGTGTGCTTAAAGGATAGTGCCTCTGTATGACCTCAGCAAGAGCATCAGCCAACACTCGTAGCACATTATTTTTATCTGGCGCCTACACCTTTAGAGCCGGCCCATTGTTCCTACAGGGGGAAACCTGCGCAACCCATGAGCCAGCTGTAGTCAGGTGCAATCCTGTGCTTATTGCATCCATGAATCATTGGCTAGTCCATAGGGTTGTCTTTGTTTTACCAAACATTAAGTTGGAGGGAACAAGAGAACAGCAATGGCGGTTGTTAGTTCGTATGTGTGTGCGCGTGTGTATGAGTGAGACTTACCTTCTCATAGTACGTGACTTCGTACTCCACCGTGACGCCGTTGGACCTATCAGGACCCTGCCATGCCAGAGTGATGCTGTCTTTGCTCCTCCTCTCCTTTAGCACCACGCTCACTGCAGGGAGGAGCAGGAGGAATGTCAGGAGAAAAGAAAGGGGGAGAAAGTGGTCGAGGAATGGGGGAGAGAGTGAGAGGATTATGGATTGATTATCTGTAATGACGGCTCTCTGAACTGAGTAGAACTCAGCTAATGAAACAACACAAGGAGGGTCACATGTGCGTACATGAATGTTTGTAATGATAGTGTGTGTGTGTGTGTGTGTGTCCAATGTGCACATGTGCAAGTATGCATGAGTTTGTGTTTGTGTGTTGCTGTGAAAGCGACAGCTACTTAGTGTTGCAACACACATCTCTACAGGTCTTTAGACACCGTAACCAGGGTTCAAAATTCACTTTTTCATCCAGCAGCCAAACGGCTAGTGAATGTTCAGATTTTACCAGCCACTCAATAGATTACTATTGTTTTTTGGCTAGTGAGTGAAGCAAATCTACCAGCCACCTGCACATTTTACGAGCATTTGGCTGGTAAACGGCACAAATTTTAAACCCTGACCGTAACACTCTTCACAAATATGGAATGAAAATCTATGAATTTACTTCTCAATATGGCTGAGGATAGAAGTGGCTGCTAAATTACAAAAATCATGTGTTTTTAATGGACATTGTTCTTAGTTTCAGGCTGATGGAGCTTCAACCTGGGTACTGGCCCTGAGCTTTTGCTACCAGCTATGCGTGTGTGTCTTTGTGTGATTCAGCAGGGGAGGCAAGTGTGAACATGACAAATTTAACACCCTTTAATTTTTTGTCACCTAGCCCTTTCACAGGACCCACACACTCCATATCATCTATCTTTTGAAGAGTCCTGACTGAGTCACTAGCATTATAAGCAAGTGTTTGAGAGAGAAAGGTGTTTGCGTATATTATGTGTTGTAGTGATGGGCAAACAAATATTCATTTCTATTCTTCTACCAGCAAAATATGTTGGCAGGATCATTGTTTTTTTCAAAATAAAGGCCATTTTTGGAATGCCTTGCAACATGTGAAATTTCAATGTGGCTTTTATTTTGAAAAAAAAAGCTGAGTTTGTGTTTCCAGCATCATATCCTGCTAATAAAAGAACAGCAATGAAAGTTTGTTTGCCCATCACTAATGTTTTGTAATATGTGTGTATGTGTGTGTTTATGTGTGTGCATGCATGTGTGTGTTTGTGTATATTCCTACCTGTCTGGCTGGTGGTGACGTTGACCACCACAGCTGCTCTTGGTGAAGGACTCAGGTCAGATACTCCATTCAGGCTCTCAATGGTTAAGCTGTAGTTGCTGTGCGGTTGCAGGTCAGTGATCATCACCATGGTCGCAGAGAGACCAAACTGCCTCGGCACAAAATGGACGCCGCTGCCACAGGGCATGCACTTCTTGTTGTCCCCGGAGCATTTCCTGCAGTGGATGTTGTAGGTGATGTCACCTCGGCCACCCGAGTCACGTGGGGAACTCCATTCCAGTGTGACACACGTCTCGTTGACCGTGGAGATGGGGCTCTCAGGAGCAGACGGGGGACCTAGGAGGAGAACGGGGACAGATGGAGATCAGGGTGAATAGGTGTGTGTGTGTGCATGTTAGCGTGTGTGTGAGCATGTCAGCATGTGTGATTGTGTATGGCAGTGTGTGTTTGTGTCTGTGTGTGCTGTATATGTCCAGGCGTGTGTGATGGGATCATTGCAGTGTTGCAGTGATGAATGGAGGTTCAGGCTCCAGTCTCTCTGCTGGTGACATCTCATCAGCAGCAGGATGAGTAGTGAGGCCCAGGGGGCCTTTAAAGCCTGGGCCTTTCCTGATCACGCTGCCCAGAGGCAGGCTCCCATACAGGCCAGGGGGTAATAGAGGCTGTCTACCATAAATCTGATGACAGCAAATGATGTGACAGTCTCTCCCTCTTTTCTCCCTCTCCCTCTCTCTCCATCCCCTCCTCTTCTCTTTTTTTTCTTTTCCTCCTCTTCTGTCAACACATCTCCACTCCTGCTCTTCTTTCCTCTATACTCTATACACTTCTTCCACTGTCTTCTCTGCTCCTTTTAAATTCCATGTCTCACTAACACGCCTCTCCCAGGTTCTAGCCTCGCCTCAGCACCCAAACAGAAATATTACAGCCTCTAGAGAGGGAGTGATGGAGAGACAGATCAGGAGAAAAAAGATCCAGTGCCTGATAGAGACATATACCAGCAGATGTGTGTGTGTGTATGTAGTGAGGTGGGGTGACACATCTGCTGACGTCATAGCACGTTTCCAGCTGTCACATTCGATAAACTGATGCTGTCTGTCTAATGTATCTTTCTATAAACAGACACTGTAGTATCACAGAGTATGAATGAGTCATGGTGCCCTCAAATAGGCTCTGTAGGATCAGATGGAGAGACAGGTGTTAGCTTTTTTAAGTTAGGGTTTTGGGGTGGGTTTATTATTATTAAAAATGTTACACGTTAACGGTCCATAATAAGATAGAAATGTTGTGTGTGCTGTTCTATCATTTGTTTTCGAGGTGAGCATGTGTGTATGGTTGCAAGTGAGTTTGCATGGGTGCATATGTGTGTGCGATGTGTGTTCCATGTGTGTGTGTTGCTCACGTGTGCAGGGTGTGGAGCGTTGGTCCGACTCGGCGCGGTGGAAGCCTTTCTCACACAAACACTCCGAGGCCCTCTCCAGGTGGGAGGAGCTATGTGGTGGACATTTTGTGCAGTAGGTGTCAGTGGCTGAGGCCTTGTAGGAGCCTGGTTTACACGCTGAAGGAACAGAACAACACATAGTTAACACTGGCACTATCCTGTCTGGTTTACACGCTAAAGGGACAGAACAACACACGGTTAACACTGGCACCAGTGGCCCCGCAGCCGTAATCTAGTCACACCTTTTTTAATGATTTCTTTCCTTTTTTTTTACATATATCTTCAAAATAAAAATGTGATAACACCAAATGCTGTTTTTGGATTATTTTAATTGAATAATTCTGCTCGAGATACATTTTTGGCTGCGTCCACTCAAACAAACACTCAAGCCATTGACATTCGTAGGCTGATGATTGGTATTTACTTCACTTCCTTGTCTATAGGTCAACACATGAACAACATTTTTGGCAAATATATTTAGTATTTAGTTTACCAATGTATTTAGTTTACCAATATTTTGTGTGCAAATATCTAGAAATGAGCAAACGATAACAATTTAATGTTTTTCCGGCTTTTGAAAATAGAAAGAGAACTATCCTAAGCAGTAGAGATTCTGCCGACAGCAGCACCAGCATTGAGTCTGCTATAGCATTAACGTTACAACAGAAGCTATAGCAGCCAGCTACTGTACATGACCATCATACACCCGCTTTGCAAATACATCATACATCAGCCCCACAAGATGACATTGACAGTGTTAAGGCTGGCGAACACAAAATGGCTTCTGACTCTGTCAAAGCATACAGTCTGGCTGTTGCATGTTTTTGTTTCTAGCACTGAGGCAAAGTTGTTTAGATATTTAATATTGGATATTCGAAACCCGAGTTCAGGTATTTTTTTCCCGGACTCAACCACACTATAACCCGGTGTATCAAACGACATATACCGGTACAGAGGTTTGCTTATCGTTAGGGACCGTCAATAAGTTACATGCCTCAAAGTTATTAATTCAATAGCTTTTTTAACATGTGGCTTAGAAACCTCAAAACACTATGAAATTGTTCAGCGAGTACAACTGCATTTCTTTATAAACATTTGAAATGGAAAACTTTGAGAGCTTTTTGTTGAATGACATAGAAACCTCAAACCACATTTGTTCAGAGAGGACACTCACCTGTTGCAATAGCTTTTTTGTTGAATGACTTCTGTTGAAAACCTTTTATGGGAATTTCAATGGCTGTGCAACATGTGGGTGTCCACTCTGAACAAGTGAAAAAAAATTCTAAGCCACATCATTAAAAAGCTATTGAATTAAAAACTTTGAGACATGTCATTTATTGACAGTCACTAACCATTACCAGACCACTGTGTACTCAGTCCGATGCACCAGGTTAATACTGACACTATCCTGTCTGGTTTACATGCTGACAGAACAGGATGACACATGGTTAAAACTGACACTATCCTGTCTGGTTTACACGCTGACCGAACAAGACAACACAGGGTTAAAACAGACACTATCTTGTCAGGTTTACATACTGACAGAACAGGACAACACAGGGTTAAAACTGAAACGTTCCTGTCGGGTTTATACACTGACAGAACAGGACAACACAGGGTTAAAACTGAAACGTTCCGGTCTGGTTTACACGCTGACCGAATGAGACAACACAGGGTTAAAACTGACACTATCCTGTCTGGTTTACACGCTGACAGAACAGGATGACACAGGGTTAAAACTGACACTATCCTGTCGGGTTTATACACTGACAGAACATGACAACACAGGGTTAAAACTGAAACTTTCCTGTCTGGTTTACACGCTGACCGAATGAGACAACACAGGGTTAAAACGGACACTATCCTGTCTAGTTTACACGCAGAGGGAACAAAACACCACAGGGTTAAAACCGGCACTATCCTGTCTGGTTTACACGCAGAGTGAACAAAACAACACAGGGTTCAAACTGACACTATCCTGTCTAGTTTACACACTGACAGAACAGGATGACACAGGGATAACAGTGACACATTCCTGTCTGGTTTACAAGCTGACAGAACAGGAGAACACAGGGTTAACACTGACCCTATCCTGTCTGGTTTACAAGCTGACAGAACAGGAGAACACAGGGTTAACACTGACACTATCCTGTCTAGTGTACACGCTGATGGAACAGGACAACACAGGGTTAAAACTGACACTATCCTGTCTAGTGTACACACTGACAGAACAGGACAACACAGGGTTAAAACTGACACTATCCTGTCTAGTTTACATGCAGAGTGAACAAAACAACACAGGGTTAAAACTGACATTATCCTGTCTGGTTTACACGCAGAGTGAACAAAACAACACAGGGTTAAAACTGACACTATCCTGTCAGGTTTACATGCTGACAGAATGAGACAACACAGGGTTAATACTGACCCTACACAGTAAAAACTGCTGTGTTAAATCAACACCCTAAGTGTTAAATTAACACCCTTCAGTGTCAATTTGGACCTATATAAACACTGAGAGTGTTAATTTAACACTTAGGGTGTTGATTTAACACAGCCGTTTTTACTGTGTATCCTGTCTGGTTTACACAGTAACAGGACAACACAGGGTTAATACTGACACTATCCTGTCTGGTTTAGACGCTGAAAGAACAGGAGAACACTGTGTTAACACTGACACAATCCTGTCTGGTTTACATGCTGAAGGAAAAGGAGAACACAGTGTTAACACTGACACTATCCCACTATTAAAAGACACCTTGTCTTTCGGTGGGTTCTACAATCTGAAAATGGTACATGTATAAACAGGATTACAAACATGCCAGTTCCTGTACATTGAGAGGCTGCTGGGGCCTTTAAACAGTCAGCAGATTAAGGGTGTTGCAAATTCAATTTTGTAGGTGTCGTGTGTGTGTGTATGTGTGTGTGTGTGTGGATCAATGGCTTGATGGATTCCTCTGGGGGCTGATTATGTGTGCCGAGCACGTTTGTGTGTGCGTTAAGTGTGCAGAGCGTGTGTTGATTGCGTGTGTCAGTGCCGAAGGTCATGGATTTAATCAAGCAACACGTCGTTCGCCTCGGCTCGGCCGTAAATTACCATCCTCACACATACACACCTCACGCACAGCTGAAAAAATAGACGGAGAGAAGCACGGAGCAGGGAAACAGAGAAGAGATAGAGGATAGAGGGGCTGTTCAAAAGAGGCACTGGCCACGTGGATGTACTTTTCATCACTCGTCTTGCTTAGTCTTTCCAGATCTCTGGTTTCTCTCTCCTATTCTCTATCGTCCACAACTGTATTCATCTAGCACAGCTGTTCAACCACAGTGTCAAAAAGCCCCTGGTTCAAATCCCTCAAGTGCCAAGGTGTGATATTGTCGTTCTGTCCGTGAGCAGGACAGTGAACCCTAACGCTTCCTACTACCTGTAACAGTCCCCCAAGTTGTTGCTGCAATGAATAATTGGTTATCAGTCAACTTGCCTGGTTAAACATGGACATTAGCACTGTGAGTGTATCTTTATTTGCTCTGGCAAATCTAGCACATACACACATATCCACAGGACAGAAGGCAGTCGTGGTGGATGTTACAGTATGAAAATGTATGCATGAATCAGTCGGGATGAGAGCATCTGCTAAATGACAAACTGTTAATAAAGATTACTGCTAGGCAGTTTTGATCAGGCAGCTGTAAGGGCCCCCTGTCAGTCAGTCTGTCTGTCTGTCTGTCTGTCTGTCCTGCAACTTCAAGGTCCTTTGTGTTCCTGTTACAGAAGCAGAACTCTTCGTGTAAAAAATGACCCAGGAGAAAATAAGCTTTTTTCCATGGCGCTTCGCAGGCTAACCAACAGCTGACAAGAGACACACGCATGCACACACACACACACACACTCACACACACACACACACACACATGCACACACACACACACACACGCACGCACACACACTTAGCCATGGGAGCCACGAGCAGACAGGGGAGACAGAGGAAGATGCGCAAACAGCCCTAGAGAATTGTCTCACACACACATACTGCTACACACAGTGCTACACACACAGCTATTGTCCATTGAGAATTGTGCTAGGGGACTTGGCTCCCCTATGATGAATGTTTTGCCTAAATATGGGCATGGCACAGGTGGAGAAGTCACAGACAAACCCACAGCATGCACTGACTATCTAAAAGTAGATAAAAGTTTTATTTTCCTAGACCTACAATAACTTTCAGCTTTTGGCCTCTAAATGTAGGCCTAAGGTCTGCTCTCCTTACGTGAAGATAAGGTAACAAGGAGATTGAGTTTAAATAGCTGAATATATATATTTAATATTATTTGTGTGTTGGAGAGCACAGAGGAGTCTCACATAAAAAGCTTGAAAAACAGATGACAATGTTTGAAATAAAAAGTTAAATCTCACTCAAAAAGCACAGAGGTATGACCACCATCACAATAAGAAGCTGGGTATTGGACATCAACACAGGATATAGAAATACGTTTAACTAGAATGGCAAATAGGAAAGACAAAAAGCATATGACAAAGGATGTGCTTTCCAGATAAATAATTAACCCATTTAATCCCAAACTTTTCTTAGAAATGAACAGATCTAAAACTATTTTTTTTAATCAGTAACCCATTTAGAGTGTAATCGGTAATCTTTTGTTATATTTTTGGTCACTTTATGACCGGTAAGAAAAAATGGGTTAAGGGTGGAGACCTCTGCTTCATAGTGAAATACAAAGGCGGCTCTGATGTGCCCCGGTATCTGGAAAAGGTTCATTAAATATTCATAGTGACTGGAGTCTGTGTTTATGACGATCAATAGTTCTTAGATATGATATACTTCAGCTACTAAAGACTGTGTGTTTGTGTGTATGTATGTGTGTATGTGTGTGTGTGTGTGTGTGTGTGTTTGTGCATGTGTGCGTACGTGCGTGGAGTGTCTGTGACATGGGCATCTGTGTTTGTGTGCTGTTAACTGATTAAGAAATCTAGATAAGACATCATGTAAATATGTCACTAACTCCTGGTAAAGGTCATGGCCTGACCTTGCTAAGAACACAGCTACAACACTTTCTGACCACACCTACTGTCACCCCTAACATTACGTTTACCATTACACCTGAAAACAGATGGCTTTTAAGGATAATGCCACTTAGGTCAGGCAATCGATCCCAGAGTTAATGATTCAGAGTTCCAGAACAGAGCAGTCATCTCCTGTGGCTCTGAGGAAAGGTCACATCAAACCACAGCCAAGAAGACAGATTGTGTATGTCTGTGTGTACACAGTATGCGTTTGTCTGTGTGTGTTTATTCATGCATCCATGCATGTAAAAATACAGGAAGAGACAGGCAGAGAGAGAGGTAGAGAGACATAGGGGTAGATAGAGGAAGAGTGAGGAAGAGAAAGAGAGAGGTAGAGAGAGGAAGAGGGAGAGTGTGTTACCTACCTACAGTACTGTGCAAAAGTCTTTGGGCACCCTGGATATTGTATGACTCAAATGTGTCAGAATTCAGTTGTTGTGTTTCTGCATTAGTGTGTCAGTAGAAATGAGCAAAGTATGTATTTCCAAACCTTAATTTGTTATAAAATGCAATGCGAGAGATAATTGTTTATATTTTTGTTAAAGAAAGTAACATTCTGTAATAGACCGCATTTCAGATGAAATCAATGATGACCTTATAGGTATATCGACCAGTGCATGTTGACACAATGATAACAAACAAGTATGCTAATGATCAATGACATCATGCACCGACAGAACCAACCTAATTAACTGAAACAGAAATGGGTGTAGAAGGAATTAAACTGGGTGAAGGAGAATACAAACTAAAAGTTGAGGGTGTGACATAATATTTGTGTATTGATTTGAATTTTTCACTGTTTTCTGCTCTTTACAGTATATGTTTCATATTTAGTAACTTTAATTTCTATATAAAAAGCATCTTCCATTTATAGATTTATTTGAACAGGTGCCTACGACTTTTGCAGGGTACTGTATATGCTTTGGCGGTATGTACATAGTTACGTCATGCCAATAAAGTAATTTTAACTAAATTGAATTGAGAAAGGTAGCGAGGGGAAGAGAGAAATCTAAAGAGTGGAAGAGAGACAGGCAAAGAGAGAGGCAGAGCGATAGAGAGAGGTAGAGAGAGGCAGGGGGGGGCAGAGAGAAGGACAGACAGGACGTAAGTGTAGAAGAAAGAGAGCGGAGTGAGAGGAAAAGAGATGAGAAATAAGAGAGTATAGAGAGTAAAGGAACAGAGAAGAGATGAGAGCGAGAGCGAGAGAGAGAGCGAGAGCGAGAGCGAGAGAGAGAGAGAGAGAGAGAGAGAAAGAGAAATCAAGGTTATTAAAATATTGAGACAATGTTGACTGAGTAACATGTTCATCTCGGATGTAAGGTTTATTTGGGTGTTAACCAGAACCAGACCAGTTGTCTCTGTGCGTTTAAAAAACAAATGACCTGGTCCCACAAATCAGCCTGTCACTACAACCGTTAAATGGTGACCTTAGTAAAAACAACTACAATTTACAGAGTGATATCACTGAGTAAATTATTTGTCACTTTTTTAATTTAGCTAAGTGAAATAATATTTTTGTGGCTCCAAATGTTTTAGTATTTGTGACATTTGTAAATGTAAACAAACAATTGTTGATTACATTTAGTTGACCCAAACCCTGCCACTGTAAAAAAGAAGCTAATCAGCTAGTAGTGTACAACACTAAATGCAATTAGCTAACTAGCTACCAAACTATATGAACATTAGTTAATCACAATGAACATGCTTCACTGAAGCAACAAATGCCTTGTTGTGTGTCAGTAAAGTACATAGGTGGCTCAGGTGTGCTGTATACCCAGCTGTACAACAACTTATTAATATGGCGAGATGGTTTCCTCATATTCTAGGGCTGGGAATTGCAAGTGACCTCACAATACAATTTTATCACAATACTTTTGTGCCGATACGATATGTATTGCGATTCTTACGATTGTCACGATTCTGAATGTATGGCAAATCAATATTGCGATTTTCTGCTTAATTTCTTAATTAAACATGCTGAACAGTTCAACGGAATACAATAAACTACCAAAAATGTTTAATACTATAACAAAAGCATGGCAATCATTATCTTAAAGCTGTTATTAATGGAATTTAAATGTGAAAAGTGATCGTCATGATAATATTGAAAAGTTAATCCACCCAAAATGGCACAATCTTATGATATATATATATATATATGCAGACTAGTAAAATATGGTGTTTTATGAAATAAATAGATTATATGATGTATAATTGACTTTTCATTGTAGCCTATATATAGTACATTATATTAATTTAGCAACCAACATAATCCTCTGGCTGGCTACAATTTTACCTTAAACACAATAACAGAAACGTGTGTATCGGCATTTCGAATAGTAATATTTGTAAAATCCCTCAAATAAACTGCACTATCAGTACAGTTTTTTTGCCAAAAACGGCTGCTACGGGCCATAACGGGAGATACAAGATAATGGAGCCTTTTATACATTGTCGGGTTTCTTTAGAAATAAACAATAGACAAATAGAGTCTTCAAATTCTTCAGATGTAAATTTATTCCCTCTCAAAGTGATGCCAAAATGAAAATGAATGGGAGTCTATGGAATGCTAAAAGAAGGTGATGCCTAGGTAGCCTCAGAATCTCCCCATAGGAGCTTCAACCTCCAGGAGTTGGCTTACCCCCTTGTGTTGAACTTGGGAATAAGTTGTGTTGCTTGTTAGTATCTGTCTTAAAGCCGGTAGATGGTGACGAATGCACAAACTGCCTGTGTATTATTCTGAACGCAGTGTTGTGTTTTCGGGAAATGTAAACGAAATACTTTGTCATTACGATATAGACAGATGAATGTGTTCTAGACAAATATGCCCATATCTATTAGGATTTTCTGGCGATATTTTACTGCTTTGCTTACTAAACAATATATAAAAAAATAGAATTTTCTGGTTTTGAGAATCAATGCTAATATTGGCTAAAAGAATATCGCGATACATTGCAGTATTGATTTTTTCTCCCATCCCTATTGTTTTCTGTAATGAATATGCAACTATTTGTGAGAAAAACATGTATTTTCATCTACTGTATCTAACTCTTGTGAATTATCATTCCTGTATTGCATTGCAGAATATACACGGCTGGTTGTATATCAGAGAAAATGACTCCAGCAATGTTATTTGCATAGTAGCAATGCAGAACACATGTATGTCATTTAAAATGTATTTGGGGAATTACCCAAAAATCCAAATAAATGTGGAAAAATTACCAATTGTTACCTCCATTCCATGTACCAATACCATGTTAATTTAGTGCAAAAAGACAAAGACTTCCTATGCTGTGGGGAAAGTCTTCAAACTTTCTAGCTGGTGTTCTCCGGTTGGCCACTCCGAACCTCCATTTTCACAACACTGAAGCCCGGTCATGAGAGGCGTGGCAGGAAATAACACAGACAACAACACAGACACACCTCGGCACTCTGTAAAAAGACACGCATCAACGAAGCATCTCACTGGACTAGGAATATTGACATGTTGATCTCATTTGCCCAGAAGCCATCAAAAATATCAGCCGTCAAGCTCCAGTGTGGTGTCCTCAGGAGGCACAAGTTTGTCCTCCTTCTCTTCATTTCATATCCATCCATTCCTCTCTGATAGGTGTGTCTGTTTGTGTGTTGCATTGTGTGTATGTGAGTCTCTGTGTAAAAAGCTCTCCGGCCCAGGGGAGATGAGCCCCGTAATCGTCACCATGGCAACACTCTTTCAAGATGGAGACTGCGCTATACTCTTAGAGCAGCACTCTGCTCCCCTGAATTACACAGCCGTGTGCGTGTATTATGTTCCTCTGTGTGCATGTGTCACGTGTGTTTCTGTTAAATCCTTGTGTGCGCTATCCAAGCACACGTTCAGGCTTTCACATTAAAACATTGATACATCAAGCATCAGTAGAGAAATCTGACGAGATTGGACTTGACAGGTCTTGAAATGTGTGCGCAGGCATCTGCGTGTGTGTGTGATGCATGTGTGTGTATGTCAGACCAACAAACCCTCAGAGGATAACCATGCACTCAGTTTGTTATATTGAAACACTTTTAAGTACAAGTCATAGGTTATTAGTCTGTATAGACAAAAGTCATACATCTACTGACTATCAAGACTCCATCAAAAAATGCTCCATATTCATGTTATATGAATTGCAGGACACTGTATATGTCATGATAGTCACAGGTTTGAGCCTGACTATGGGTCCTTTGACATTCCCCGGGCCTCTTGCAAGAGGTAGCACAACTTGGCATAGTGCTGCCTGGGAATTGGGTTAGGCAAATCAGACTATCTATCCTGCTACGTTGCTCTCCAGCGACTCCTTGTGTTCAGATTGGACACGTGTAAATTAAATCGCGGAGGTATAGTAGGTAAACGTAATCATCCTGTGCATGATCTGAATAAAGGGTTCCGTACTGAGTGAACAGTGTGAGAAATATCAGCTGTTCGAGCGGCATGTGGTTGGATGAACCATGTGCGCGCCCCTCGTCATCCCACAGATCTGTACAAGGAGTTAAGGAGCTGCTGGCAAGTCAGGGTTAGTGGGAATTAGTAAGGGAAGAAAATCTGAACAAATTCACACACATATAAATAAAAATTAATATGTAATCCAAAATCAAAGGAGTTAGGATCCGATTTATTAACAATCCGACGCAGCGTATTTATTCCACCCAAGCACACTAACCCCT
>JACXGM010031442.1:0-12963 GCA_016801145.1 Umbra pygmaea
GGCCACCCCCTTGAGTCTGGCCTCTCTCTAGGTTTCTTCCTATGTCCCTCCTACTAGGGAGTTTTTCCTAGCCGCTGTGCATCACTTGTGTTGCTTGCTTTTGGGGGTCTCGGGCCGGGTGTCTGTCAAAGCACTTTGTGACAACTGCTGTTGTAAAAAGGGCTTTATAAAATAAATTTGATTGATTGATTGATTGATGTTTGGTGTGTCTCCCAGGTGCCAAACTTTAAACGACACTTTTTATGGAGATCTTTCAGAAATGGCTTTCTTCTTGCCAGTCTTCCATAAAGGCCAGATTTGTGCAGTATACGACGGATTGTTATCCTATGGACAGACTCGCCCACCTCAGCTGTAGATCTCTGCAGTTCATCCAGAGGTATCATGGGCCTCTTGGCTGCATCTCTGATCAGTCTTCTCCTTGTATGTAGAAAGTTTAGAGGGATGGCCGGGTCTTGGTAGATTTGCATTGGTCTGATACTCCTTCCATTTCAATATTATTGCTTGCACAGTGCTCCTTGGGATGTTTAAAGCTTGGGAAATCTTTCTGTATCCAAATCCGGCTTTAAACTTCTCCACAACAGTATCTCGGACCTGCCTGGAGTGTTCTTTGTTCTTCATGACGCTCTCTGTGCTTTCAACGGACCTCTGAGTCTATCACAGGACAGGTGCATTTATACGGAGACTTGATTACACACAGGTGGATTCTATTTATCATCATTAGTCATTTAGGTCAACATTGGATCATTCAGAGATCCTCACTGAACTTCTGGAGAGAGTTTGCTGCACTGAAAGTAAAGGGTCTGAATAATCCTTTTTGTTTTCAGTGCATTGCATGTTGGTATTAGTTCTCTCCCTTTAAGTCCTGTGAAACCTCTCTCTAGTTTGGCCATTACTATGATAGGGTTTAGGTTAGGTTAGGTTGGTATCTTGTAGATCTGTTAATCAAATACTTCCAGTCGTGCTTAATTAAGTTGGGGACTGGTACTATACAAATGGTGGACAAACTAGAGGAAGGTGTTGGGCATTGATGATTATTGTCACCGTGATGTGCTTTCAGCCAGAAGTACTATACTTATCCATGAGTATGTTGTGAAAAGAGTGTGGTATGTTCTTGAGTTTATGCGTATACTCTACGCATATAAATATATATTTTTTCAGCGTCCCATGCCGCTGTGACAGCGTGGTAATATATATATGGTATTGTTGTGCACTCGCATTTACTTATTCACTTGCAGCTGTACTGGCTGGAATATGTCTCCTGGAACGTATTAAGTAAACTACAAATATCATCAACCAATGCTGCCTGCTCTGGGCTCCATCTCTCTACACAACCACACATCGAATAGAGACAACATCATTCTTAGCATTTTCTAAAAATCAAGAAATGCAGTTTTTACAGTGTTTGTAAGCAGGTCAGCTGGAAAAAGAAGTTAGCTCCATTGTTACATCTTGAGTTCCACATAGCACTTTTAATGCTTTTCCATAATGCTGTGTTTTAGTGTGTGCGTTTTAGTGTGCGTGTATGTGCGTGCATGTTTTAGTGTGCATGTATGTGCGTGCATGTTTTAGTGTGCATGTATGTGCGTGCATGTTTTAGTGCGCATATTTTTAGTGTGTGCGTTTTAATGTGCGTGTATGTGCGTGCATGTTTTAGTGTGCATGTATGTGCGTGCATGTTTTAGTGCGCATATTTTTAGTGTGCGTGTTTTAGTGTGCGTGTATGTGCGTGCATGTTTTAATGTGAGTGAAGGCCCCAGTGTGACTCAGGGTCCAAGCTTTATGATTGATTACTCTTCACACACCTTTTTGGCTTCTTCAAAAATAGCTACTTAAGAATGAATGTTAAACATTCTAAGGGCTTACCCTTTTGGAAGAAACAAAATTAACTTAGAAACTTAAAGTTCAGGTCTTTGTGTCTTGAGTCCAGACACCAGAAGATCAGACAGACTATGAAGCATATATTAACAAATATTTACATCTTAAACCTATAAAGGAGAGATGAGAAAAAGTGGAGAATATGAGATTAGGATATAGGAGGGGAGAAAATGAGATTAGGATAAAGCAGAGGCAAGAATATGAGATAATGATAAAGGAGAGGGGATAATATGAGATTAGGATATAGGAGAAGAGAGAATAGGAGATTATGATATAGGAGAAGGGAGAGTAGGATATTATGATATAGGAGAGGGGAAATATGAGTTTAGGATATAGGAGAGGGGAGAATATGATATCAAGATATGGGAAAAGGGAGAATAGGAGACTAGGATATAGGAGAGGGGAGACTTTGAGATTAAGATTTAGGAGAATAGAAGATTAGGAAATAGGAGTGGAACACAGGGGAGTGGAACACAGGGGAGTGGAACACAGGGGAGTGGAACAGAGGGGAGTGGAACACAGTGGAGTGGAACACAAGGGAGTGGAACACAGGGGAGTGGAAGACAGGGGAGTGGAAGACAGGGGAGTGGAAGACAGGGGAGTGGAAGACAGAATCATACAGGGGAAGTGATAGGAAGGAGGGGGAGAAGGAATGTTTTTGTGCAGCCCCATAACCGTGACCCTGTCCCTGAATGAACACTGACCTAACTCTGACCCTTGTTGGTTCAGTCAGTTTATAGCTTGATCAGTTGTTGTTAGTTAGAATTTCAGCAATCCCATTTCCAGTTTGTGATTCTTAGAGCGTTCATACTGAGGCTACCCGCCTAGCATAATAATAACCAGCAGCAGAGGATGGCATGTAGAAAGAGACAGACGAACACACCCCATCTCAGACACCTCTGGCCCCATATTCATTTTTATTTTAAATGTGGGGGTATTTTCATTATTTTATTGACAGGACAGTAGGAAGCAGAATCTAAAGTGATAGGTACGTAGGGGAAGACAGAGAGGAAGGGCACAGACAGTCAGCTGATCTGGGACACTATCTCCTTCATCAGGGGGGCATGTGTGGTTTGGAGCTGCATCAAACTCTGTCCACAATCACCAAACAGGGATAAAGGATAGGTCCGGCCATAAAGAAAGGCATAAAGGATTTATGAGACTGAGATGAAGGAACTGTCATGCTATAGGGTGCGTTTACATTTCGAGAGCTTTCAGATACATATACTAGACCTCTTGAGGAAATCTCAAGACAAGATAAAATAATTCCAATACTGGCTCTATGTTACATTGTCGTGTCTCGAGATGGCACTTGCGCGTTTGTGGGTGTATCGTGAAATGTCATTTAAGACGTCTCGAGCTGGGTGCGTGAGCACTTTCCTCAGAAACCAGCCCAGCCCATTGACCTACACGTGACAAATTTCCCAGTGATAAATATTTCTTGAGACAGTCCTGAACAATTGCATTTACTTTTCCAAAGCCCCAGGTGGATTCTTAATATATCCTCTCGTACACCTCCTCAGGAGGTCACGTAAAATGTAACACACTACAACTTTTTTGTCATCTTGAGATTTTCTTGAGAGGTCTCGAATATGTGGCTAAAAGCTATCATAATGTAAACGCAGCCTTAGAAACTAGGATAAAGGATGTGTTTTGTCATAGAAACTGGGATAAATGATGTGTCCTGCCAAAGAAACTGGGATATAGGATGTGTCCTTGCATAGAGACTGGGATAAAGGATGTGCCCTGCCATAGAGATTGGAAATTTACAAAAGTGCAAGGTTTGGCCAGATGGTGGCACTATAACCAGCCAACTTTGCGAGGTCTTTTACCCCGTTTGACAGTAAGTCATATAATTCAGTACATAGGTATCATTACTTGTAAGGAACACACTTCCTTCAGCAACCAATGCGGTCTGCCGCAAGGGATTTGAACAATCTCCAGTCACAAAACTTAATATGTGGTATCTATGGAGCTCTATGGATTATGTTCTATCAATGCATTTGATTTGACAGAGAAATATTAACATGGGTGGGATAAATCATACATTGCAAACACATAAACGCTCACTCATATGGACTAAATGATAATGGTTTTGACTGCTAATATGCAAAATCCCAGACACTTTTGTATTAATCTTTAGAAATAGTCCAACATTGGGGATACTACACTGATTGACCAAAAGGGCACGCCATAGTAATCGACTGAAATTTACAAATCAAACACACTATTTATTTTGGCCAAAGGGGGGCGCTGCACCATTCAAGGTGATCACAATGTATATTTTTGCATTGTTTAATATGTGATGGTCTGCCGCTCTATTTAATCACATTTGATAATATTAGTGTTAGTTCTTAATGAGAGGCATCACAAAGACTTATTCAATTAAATTCCAGGATGATAGTGTCCTCCTCTAGAGGACTCGTCTCTGGCCAATCAAAGCTCATCAAATATACACCAGCTTTATTCTGATTAGTCACATTGTTCCTAGTAATTAGTTCAACATGCATAAGGGAACTTCTCTTGGGGGGCGAGCAGCCAGTCATCCAGTCATATCAAAGAGGTTATCTAGCCTCAACTCGGGCATTTGCTACAATCCTTTAAATGATTCCAACCCTTTTACGGGCCCGTTGGCAGGCGGGCGCTGTCTTTTATCGCCAAGGTTAGCATGCCCTACTGTTCCAGCTGCGTTTTCCCAGCATCATGGCATGTCAAGTTTGATTTACAGGCTTCAACCCTCTCTGCCACCGCCTCCCTTGCTTGCCTCCACTCTTCTATTTTGCGGTGCAGCAAATAGTCACCTGAGCGCTGGTTAATGACATATGGAAATGACTGCTTGACTCAGTGGTTGTTACTCTACTTCTAATTTAGCTCTAGTGACCTTTCTACCCATTCAATATTACTTAAAGTCTTTCTACGCACCTCCACCTGCATCTGTTTATAATACTTAGTCTAGCACTAAATGTGGAGTGATAAGCGTGAGTTTATATGGGATTCTCAAACGTCTGGGGCTCGATGGAGAATCAGTCTGGATAACGGATGTGACATGCTGGGGAAAAAGCAATGACATTGTTGCCATGACTTGGATGAAAAAGCATATCCAAACTTATTGGGTTTATCCACACACTAAGTATAGAAATGTCCTTTTGTGGCACACAGGGTTTCATCAGCAGTCCTACAGGGGGTGCTGTGAATCTGAAGCAGGCTGCCTTCTAAATGGAACCCCATGCCATACTATATAGTGCACGACTTCTGTTTATGCCCCAATGGGCCCCGGTCAAAATGAGTGAACCTTACAGAGAGTAGGGTGCCATTTCTGACAGGGCCGCAGTGAAATGGCAAAGGATGGAGACGGTGTTTCATAAATCCACATGATGAATGAAGAAATGGCATTAGTATGCAGCTGAAAGCAAGTGTGCTGTTCACAGCAGTCACAAGTGAGGGTGTGACGGTACTGTACAAGGAGCAAGGCACCACTAGATAGACCCTGTATACAGCCTCCAGTGTTGCCTGAAGGGGTGTGTTTAGCAAGAGAGAGGGAGAGGGGATAGAGTGAGAGAGAGGGGGAGGGAGAGAGAGAGAAAATGTAAAGAGAGAGAGAGGACTGAGAGAGAAAAAGGCATTTCAAAGATGATCTCATTGTATCATGGCACTTTATTTTGTGAGACACACACTGCTTGATTGCTTGATCTCATTGTAGCAATACACAAATTGTTTTCTTTCTTAGAGAAAAGCAGCCATAGACAGGTTGTGTCCCAAAAACACTAACGTTTTGGTGGAAACCGAGCTGCACTTCATAACCTCATGCCTGATGTATGACTACGTTGTAGAAACTGTGTGTCCCCCACAGATTGCACAGATTCACAAAGATTTGAAAAGTAAATCAAATGTTGATATAGTCCCATATCTGTTAGGTGAAATACCATAAAGTGCAATCACAGCAGCAAGAGATCTGAACCATTGTCATGAGGACAGGGCAACAAAAAGAACTCTGACAACATTGCAAATATATCCAATATTTATCTGTTTATTTAATTTCCCCTGGCATTATTTTAGTTCTTTTTTACTTGCTTTGGAAATGTAAATATTCTTTATGTTTCCCAAGCCAATAAAGTCCCATTGAATTGAAATAGAGATAGAGTGATAAAAGTGGAACAAGAGAGAGAGGGAGGTGTGTTTTTCAGTTTTATTTTGTCTTTCTTATTTTCACTTGCTTTTGGCAACTGTTTCCCATGTCAGCGAAGCCATTGATGATTAAATTGAGAGGGGGAGGGTTAGAGAGACAGGTTTAGAGAGTTAAGTGAGGCAGAGAGACATAGAGATGTAGAAACAGAGAGGTAGAAAGGGGGAGGAAGAGAGATGGAGGAGAGGCACACCCCCAACCCCCAGGGTGCGTCCAGAGGTCATCTATGCAATAGCAGACAATAGCTTGTGAACTGCCAGGGGAATGTCCATTTCAGTTCTCAGTCTGTGTTTGGAAAGGTCGTTAAGCAACATCTGCGGGTACACAGGACGAAACGGTTCTGACCTATAATGTTCAGAGTAAAAGACAACGACTCCCATATCTCCTCCAACACTGAAGTTGTCTGACCGTCAGACAGACACTTTTAGTTGGTTTAGAAGTAAGCTCTGATTCATGGCCGGACCTCTGTGAATGTGGAAAATCTAGCTTTAACACATTCTCCTTTTTCATTCCGGTTGATCAGTGAGCAACCAAGCCCTGCATTCCTTTCCAGCCTTCACCTTGTTCATAGCAGTACTCACCTACACTCAGATGAGGAAAACACTAAAACGTTAAAACACTTTACTCCCTTTGTCCCGCCAATTACTAAAAGGCTCAAACTCCCAAAAGACGTGCCACCCTCATCTGAAGAGATCATGTGATGATCACCATTAAGAAGCCATTGAGACTTGTGAAAGAGCTAGGATCTTAAAGGAGCTTTACCCTGAATTTCCATCCAAGAGCTTTGACATCATGATGTAAAAACCCAACTTAGACCTGCGATGATCTGAGGGCCCATGTAAGACATGTAATGATCTTAAAACCCCTCCCCAGAAAAACTATGTTTATAAAGAGAGAGACAAAGAGGGGAATAGAGAAAGAGAGAGATTCCATTACCACCACAGATTCATAAGCCAATTGAGGTCTTTTATGTACGCTTTACAGACAGTGCCGACAGACATCCATAGCATAGTACTGCCAGCGTGTCTCTTTGACTTATTTATTAATATATTTTATTTGTTCCTATTTGTAGGCTTCTTTGATACTGTCGGCTGGGCACATCGATGCTAAGCAGCTCTCGATTCTAATGAATGAATAAAACATCTCACAGAGACCTGACTGGCTGGCTGCGCTTCGTTTTTCTGTGTGTGTGTTTTTGTGCAAGTTTGTGTGTGTGTTTGTCTGTGTATCTGTCTGTGTGTTTTCTGTTTTTCTTCTTGTTTTCCTCCTCAGACGGAGTTTAGGGAGCAGCTATATTTACGGTATTTGCTGTGTTTTGATGTTACTGGTACACATGCCTCGGGACAGACACAAAGCAATCTCGTTCTCAGACAAGACCTACTCCAGCACACATTAATTCAGGGCATCCAAATACCCCTGAATATGGAGGGAATAGATGGCTGGCAATGTCTTATTTTATCTGTTGCAGGCTGACATATTGAACTCAATAATTGGCTGCGAAGATAAGCCAGACATGCACAGATTGTTTTATTTATTCATCTTGCATATTAATGTAACTAATGCAATGCAGAGTGTTAACTAGGGATGTCCCATTGCAATGCTGACTTATTAAAACCCACACTGAATTTAATGTTTTTATCCCTTTTCTGTCATTCTCACTTTTGAGGGTTTTTCTGTCAAATCCACAGGGATATATATGTATTTTATCCAACTGCGTACCATGTAGAGTTTTAATGTGGACTGTTAATGTGTAATGTATTTTCTTTCTTCTCAATACAGCTCCAGAGGATTAGCATTCACTAATCTCTGTTCCCAAAATGTAGATGTTAATCTATCTCCACTAGTCCTTATTTAGTTCTCTGGTTGGTAGTGAATGCCTAGCATTGTGTCTAGGGAATGGACTCTATACATGTGGGAATCAGAACAGTCATTTAATAGGATCTATTGATGCTGTTGTTCATAAAGCAGCCTCAGAATTCAGAAACAGCAGATATAATCCTGCCCTCTGGGCCGTTGTGTTCTGGACATGGTTACTTACTGTATAGACAGAACAAGAGTGAGAGAGAGAGACAGAGATGAAGAGAAAAACAAGGGAGGTAAAGAAAGACAAGAGCGAAAGGATCTAGAGACTGAGCTAGCCAGATAGACAAAGAGATGAGAGAGGAGAGAGAAGCTAGGATCTGGGTTTAAATTTGGTGGTACATTCAATAATTACCAGGGAAAATGTAAACATTGTACAGTACAGGATAGAGCCGCTGCTGTGCTCTGAGCTGTCCTTGGTGCTGAACTAGTGCTCTACAGCTAAGTTGTCTATGGTGCTGAACTAGTGCTCTACAGCTGAAATTGTCCGTGGTGCAGACCTAGAGTTTGCTGAAGAGCTAAGTCATCCTGTGTGCTGAAATAGAGCTCTACAGCTTATCTGTCCATGGTAGTGAACAAGACCTCCCTAGCTTAGCTGCCAATGATGCTGAAATAGAGCTCCACATGTAAGCTGTCCATGATGATGTACTATTGCTCTACATCTAAGCTCTCCATGTTGCGTAACTAGTGCTCTACAGCTAAAGCAAAGAATACAATACAGTATATGACTTTCCAACTACAAAGATTGCTGTACTGCTCTACTGGTTGGAGGAGACGTGGGCAACAAGGATTGTATGTTCTGCAAATAGATATTTTAATAAAAATGGGTAAACATTATGTAGGTACTGTATATCCCAGCTATGCAATTTTCAAATTGATTATTGAAAATCTGAAGTTCTCTGCTTTCTCATTGGCTACAGCTTCTCACGTGTTTCACAAAATCCCTTACAACAAGCGAAAATATCAAACCTCACAGAAAGTATTGGGGCATCTGGGCTAGCAAAGATGTGTCGCCAATCGTTAAACGGTGCTAAAATTGTGTAGTGTATACTTGGGTTAATCTGTCCATGGTACTGAACTAGAGCTCCACAGCTAAGCCATCCATGGTGCTGAACTAGAGGCCTACAACTAAGCTGTCCATGGTGCTGAACTCAAAGTCCACAGATACGCTGTCTATTGTGCTGAACTAGAGGGCTACAGTTAAGCTGTCCTTGGTGCTGAACTAGTGCTCCACAACTAAGCTGTCCATGGTGCTGAACTAGTGCTCCACAACTAAGCTGTCCATGGTGCTGAACTAGTGCTCCACAACTAAGCTGTCCATGGTGCTGAACTGAAAGTCCACAGATACGCTGTCTATTGTGCTGAACTAGTGCTCCACAACTAATCTGTCCATGGTGCTGAACTGAAAGTCCACAGATACGCTGTCTAATGTGCTGAACTAGTGCTCCACAACTAAGCTGTCCTTGGTGCTGAACTAGTGCTCCATAACTAAGCTGTCCATGGTGCTGAACTAGTGCTGCAGGGCTGAGCTGTGCAAGGTTACTGCAGCAAGGAAGAGAGCTGTCCATGGTGCTGAAGTTTCCATAATTCTGTAAACAGTAGTTACAAAGAGATAGCTTTAAGTCCAAACTCTCTGAACCAATTAAATAGAAAACACTCTGATAGCCTAGGGGCGGCCTATTCCCATCCCTCCAACCCAAATCCCATTTTGGTGAGAGCCCAATAAATCACCTATATTAACTGTCCGCATCTTCCCTTCATCTCCTCTCAAACCCACTCTGAGCTGGCTTGGTTCCAAAGACACAGTGGGCCCAGGTAAAAAGCAATGCACTGAATAGGGAATGGGGTGCCATTTAAGCCAGGTTCCACAATATATTATCAGTAAATCAATGCCTCTGGTATTCACACCTATCCTACCATTTACCACATATACTGTGTGTCGTTTCATGCCTAAAAACCCATCAAAAAAACATCTGGAACAAACTGTTTTACAATGCATAGCTTGGCAATACATGTTTTGTATTCTTGAGAGTTTATTTAACAGCAAACAAACAGTTCTAGTGTTTGGTCTGAATGGTCACATTCATTTATTAAAGGAAAAAGCATTAATGTGAAATGTTGAATTATTTATAGAGTTTAAAAGCTTCATTTTCATTACGATTTGGCCACATTTTCTGCATTGCTTTCCTATATGTACTTTAGTGTGGACCAAATTACAATGTATTTGATAGATGGTGCACTACCTTTGAACAAATGTCATTGGGGCATACTATAGCTCCAGGTCAAAAAGAAAGCACCAGGTAGGTAGTAGGTTGTGTAATTTGGAACAATAATTTATACAAATATTAGAATGTGACTGATGGTTGTCATTGCCTTACATATCAAAGGTAATAGTTAAAAAATCTCTGTCCCTCTCTTTCTGTACTCCCCCCACACTTACTCTCTCTCATTCACTCTCTTTCCCCTCACCCTCTATAACAGGAAGCTGAAGACTTTCCAAGACTAAATCCTAAGTCTATTACTAGAGCTGTAAAAACAGCCCCAGGAGTATTGGGAAAGTAAAACTGTAAATGACAAGATTGGCAACTACTTGAGTGTAGATGAGAGATAGACAAACAGAGGGAGGGAGAGAGAGTGAAAGAGAGTGTGAAACGGAGGGAGGAAGAGGCAGTAAAAGAAAGAGTGAGAAAGGGAGAGAAAGCGAGTGTGAGAGGAAAAGATTGAAGTAAAAGGTAAAGACATGACTGAGGGGTTTTTCAAAGTGCAGTGCTTTGCAAAAGTCTTATGCACCTGTAAAAAATCCTCTATAAAAGAAAGATGCTTTCAGAAATATAGAAATTAAAGTTTCTAAATAAAAAATGTATACTCTAAACAGCAGAAAACTGTTAAAAACTAAAATAACTACACACTTCGCCTGTCACACCCTCACATTTTAGTTTGATTGTCCTTCACCCAGTTTAATTTCTTCTACACCCATTTTTTTCAGTTAATTAGGTTGGTTTTATCAGTGGATTATGTCATTGTTCATTAGCATACCTGCTTGTTATCATTGTGTTACCACGCACTGGCTGATTTACCATGTCATCACTCAAAATGCAGTCTAATACAGAATGTTACTTTCTGTCACATGAGTATAAATAATTCTCTCTAGCGTTGCATTTTATGGCAAATGAAGGTTTAGAAATACATACATTCTACTCACACACGAAAAAACTGAATCATTACAACTTGATTTGAGTCAAACAATATCTAGGGTGTGTAAGACGTTTGCGCAGTAGTGTATGCTTTCACAATTCTATATATTGTTTCACAACAATTTGAATGGAATTGAATGAGATGGAGACAACGAGAGAGACGAAACGGTTTATAGGTTAATGTGTAGCTCTCGCAAAATAAATATGTAGTTTTGGACTTAGTTATAGTGAAACACATTGGTTCTGGTCTTCATTTTGAAAGTGTGCTACAAATGTCATATTTTACAAAATCAACAATTTTGCTTTCTGTTTGTTTTGAAACTGCAATCGCAATCTGGATATAGGAGCACCTAAATCAGAAATCTTGAAGGGGTTTTGTATAATGTACACTGTCACAGTGTTGGTGATGTATGGAGAGAGGGAGACCAAGCAGGCAGGAATGTGCTGTAGAATCATTGCAGTTAAAACGAATAGTGAGTGCATAACTGTATACAATTAGCAGGATACTATGCTCTATCATTGCATAGATGCTAACTATAAGAGCGTACGCATAAAACACAAACAAAAAAACAGTCTTCTCACAAATTACGTAACAAACCAACTGGACGTTCAAACAATACATTATCAATGAACCGCGCCACTCCCTTGGACACCAGGGGCCTCATTTATAAAACTTTGCGGTGGATTTGCGTCAGAAGTGGCGTACGGACGAAATATAGGACGTGCATACGTAAAGAAATATTCAGATTTATAAAACCGTGCGCACGCATGTCCTACGCTGTTTTCCCTTTATAAATCTCAATCAACCCTAATACGTGGCGCAGCTTTTGTGGATACATGTCACGCCCATAATTGTCCATAAATAGTCAGAGAAACGCCCCGAAATGAATATTCATTGTTGAGAAATCATGGCATACACAGTAGTGAGGAAAACCAACTTCACTCAATGTCAAGTAGAAAATATTGTTGACGAGGTGGAAAAGAGGAGGAAAATGTTGTTTTATGCGCACAGTGTGCCTATTACAAACAGCGAAAATGCGTTTGAGTGGCAAAAGGTTGCAGACGCTGTGAATGCCGTGGCTGAAATAAAAAAATTGTCAGATATCAGTCGATGTCGAAAAGCATCTATAGCGCTTCATCGCGAAAGTGTGTCTGCCAACGTGTGGGGGAAATGGGTAACACTAGAGCAACATGTCTGCATCACAAATTATTTGAACATTAGTGGAATGAAAATGCTTTCGATTAATGAAACCATTCTCATTCGTTGTCCTTATGGCAACATGAGTGCAGTCAAAAGCATCGATTACATTTGGGATACCTGACATAGCTGCAAATTGTGCATTTTATTTTTTGCCTGTTCACCCGCTGTGTACGGAAACTTTATGTACTTATGTGCCAAGCCTATTTTACCGACTAACACGCCTGGCATAACTCGGCTGAGATATCCCTGACTGGTCAGTAAATTCCATCTGGAAAGTGCCATGTCGCCAGAAATCCTGTTATGAGTGATATGAAAGGCGCCAATAAATAATATTAATTACTAGGCTATTATTATAATTAGGGCCCAAGCCAACGGCGAAGGCCCTATTGTTTTCGTAAAGATTATTAGGGCCCAAGCCAACGGCGAAGGCCCTATTGTTTTCCAAAAGATTATTATTAGGGCCCAAGCCAACGGCGAAGGCCCTATTGTTTTCCTAAAGATTATTATTATTATTATTATTATTTTTTTTTTCCTACCTTTTGGGCACTTTTGGGGCCCTTAACATGCTCAAAAACTCTTGAAAATTTGCACACGGGTCAGAACCCGCGGCCATCAGAGCCGGGCTGAAGCTGGTACCCGGGCGTGGCAGG
>JACXGM010031443.1:0-12963 GCA_016801145.1 Umbra pygmaea
TTTATCTTCCAACAGGACAACATCCCTAAGCACAGAGCCAAGATAACAAAGGAGTGGCTACAGGACAACTTTGTGAATGTCGTTGAGTGGCCCAACCAGAGCCCAGACTTGAACCCGATTGAACATTTCTGAAGAGATCTGAAAATGGTTGTGCACCGACGCTCCCTATCCAACCTGATGGAGCTTGAGAGGTCTTGCAATGAAGAATGGGAGAAACTGCCCAAAAATAGGTATGCCAAGCTTGTAGCATCATACTCTAAAAAAGATTTGAGGCTGTAATTGCTGCCCATACAGAAATCTATTACAGTATATGGCCATAGATGGCCATACATATGGAAAATCTTAACATATATTAGAAAATATATGATTATATATTTTGATTACAAAATTCGAATTACAAAATACAGTACATATATGTTGATTATGTTTCCACCATATATGCAGATATCTGACATATAAGTATACATACATACACTGCTCAACACATCCTAGATCTGAATGAATGAACTAATCGTATGAAATACTTTCGTCTTTACATAGTTGAATGTCCTGACAAAATCACACAAAAAATATCAGTGGAAATTAAATTTATCAACACATGGATTTCTGGATATGGAGTCACACTCAAAATCAAAGTGGAACACCACACTACAGGCTGATCCAACTTAGATGTTATGTCCTTAAAACAAGTCAAAATGAGGCTCAGTAGTGTGTGGCCTCCACGTGTCCGTATGACCTCCCTAAAACGCCTGGGCATGCTCCTGATGAGGTGGCTGTCCTGGACAGTCTGTGGTGTAACGTGGCATTGGTGGATGGAGCAAGACATGATGTTCCAGATGTGCTCAATCGGATTCAAGTCTGGGGAATGGGCGGGCCAGTCCATAGCATCAATGCCTTCCTCTTGCAGGAACTGCTGACACACTCCAGCCACATGAGGTCTAGCATTGTCTTGCATTAGGAGGAACCCAGGGCAAACCGCACCAGCATATGGTCTCATGAGGGGTCTAAGGATCTCATCTCAGTACCTAATGGCAGTCAAGCTACCTCTGGCGAGCACATGGAAGGCTGTGCGGCCCCCCAAAGAAATGCCACCCCACACCATTACTGACCCACCGCCAAACCGGTCATGCTGGAGGATGTTGCAGGCATCAGAACATTCTCCACAGTGTCTCCAGACTCTGTCACGTCTGTCACATGTGCTCAGTGTGAACCTGCTTTCATCTGTGAAGAGCACATGGCCCCAGTGGCGAATTTGCCAATCTTGGTGTTCTCTGGCAAATGCCAAACGTCCTGCACGGTGTTGGGCTGTAAGCACAACCCCCACCTGATGACGTCGGGCCCTCATACCACCCTCATGGAGTCTGTTTCTGACCGTTTGAGTGGACACGTGCACATTTGTGGCCTGCTCAAGGTAATTTTGCAGGGCTCTGGCAGTGCTCCTCCTGCTCCTCCTTCCACAAAGGCGGAGGTAGCGGCCTCCTCCACGTCTCCTGATATACTGGCCTGTCTCCTGGTAGCGCCTCCATGCGTTGGACACTATGCTGACAGACACAGCAAACCTTCTTGCCACAGCTCGCATTGATGTGCCATCCTGGATGAGCTGCACTACCTGAGCAACTTGTGTGGGTTGTAGAATCCGTCTCATGCTACCACTAGAGTGAAAGCACTGCCAGCATTCAAAAGTGACCAAAACATCAGCCAGGAAGCATAGGAACTGAGAAGTGGTCTGTGGTCACCACCTACAGAACCACACCTTTATTGGGAGTGTCTTGCTAATTGCCTATAATTTCCACCTGTTGTCTGTTCCATTTGCACAACAGCATGTGAAATTGATTGTCAATCAGTGTTGCTTCCTGAGTGGACAGTGTGATTTCACAGAAGTGTGATTGACTTGGAGTTACATTGTGTTGTTTAAGTGTTCCCTCTTTTTTTTGAACAGTGTATATGGCCATCAGGGACGGACTGGCCATCGGGAGGATCGGGAGTTTTCCCGAACGGCCGGTCCGTTCCGGGCCGATCGGGCCGTCATATTTTACTTTGACGGCCGGTCGTCGGCCAGTTAAAGTCCAGGACGTATTAAAACAATTGATAGTAGGTTGAAATGGACTGGCTGCATCCGCAACACTGCGGTCTGGCCCGGCCGTCAAATCGAGAGAGAGGGAGTTCTTCTATATTAATGAGGAGAAACCCAGTGAATGACGAATGCGGGAAGTGACAGATAATGCGCGCGCACGCACGCGCGCCACCCCCCCCGCCGGCCGCTCCATCCAAAGTCCCGGGCCGAATTTTTGTCCCAGTCCATCCCTGACGGCCATCTATTACATATCTGTATGGGTGCCAATGGTGCTTCAACAAAGTATTGAACAGAGGCTGTGAATACTTATTTACATTACTTTTTCTTTATAATAAATTTGCGAAGATTTCAAACAAACTTCTTTCTCATTGTCATTATGGGGTTGTTTTGTTATAAATAAGCTGTCAAAAGTAATAAGTTAATATCCCCTTAAGTCTTAATGAGTTCTCCATTTATGTTGCTGTCACTTTAAGACACTCAGCTGACCGCTATGTTGCCTGAGCTGTAGTTATGAAGAAAAGGAATGCTACAAACTAACGGTTCAGTGATTTATGGTTGTACTGTAGCAAGCCAACTACAGCTACATTTGTCTACAGTAGCATTGTTGGTATGTACTCATTCACTGTTTTTAAATATTTGCATACGTTCATAGATGATTAGTTTGATGTCAGTGTTATTTTGTGTTAAGTTTATATTAGAAATGTCCATAATCGCTAACATTTGTGTTATGTCTAATGTTACATAGTTGCTAGATGTGGTCTATAAGTCATAGGACAATTTACACTTGTATGAATGAATGTAATGTTGTTTACATGTAAAAATGCCTTTGTACAGCACAATCACTATCAGTTTAATAGTCATGAATTATACTGTATTATGGTAGAAATTAAATATTTCAATTCATGAGATTACATTCTGAACATTCCTTAGGTTAAATTGTATTTAAAAAGCCAGAATAGAATTGATTATGTCTTACAGTTTCACACTTTCTGTAATGTCATTAAACCTGTGGATGTGGGAACGACTGTCTTCAGGGTTTTGATGTTAGGAGAGAGTTTAGCTGGCTGTCAGTGTATACAGCAATACCGAAGAAGGCACAAAGGTATTGTTTGTAGACTTTTGAGGGAAATAATGAATTTACTCCATTTCAGAATAAGGGTGTAACATAATAAAATGTGGAAAAAGTTAAGTGCTGCTACGCTGTAGCTACATAATCTTTTCTCACAATACTAATCACTCATCTAATTCCATTGATATTTAAAATATTTGGTTGAAAAGACATTGTCTGCTGATTGTTTTTGAGCCTTACCTTTGCTTCCTTCCTTGCTGCACCAAGTCAATCCATTCATGATTGAGCCAAGCAGTGTGTCCTCAAGAGTCTGGAAGCAATTTTTCGTAAATTCATGGACAAGGGGGCTGGTTTTGCTCCAGAACATCATCTTATGTTAAACAACAATAAAGCAATGTTCAGGGTCATGCAATGAAACCTCAGAATTACATAGTAATAATCTTTATGGAAGTGTTTGGGTATATATCTCACCCTGTTACAGACATGATCCTGGATCACAGTATTAAAGAGTGAATCATAGGCCTCTGTTGGTACATTACAAGGGTCCTTCCCCACAAATGCTTGTTCAAACACACTCCATATTTTTTGACAATCGTTTGCACTGAAAAACAGAGAAATTCTAAGTAATACACAGCGTTGTCATAAAATTAATAATCATAATACTATAATCAATGACAGAAGGAACACTGCCCTTGGAAGCAGGTTAGTAAATATGGAGAATAAAAACATTTCAGAATGAACACATGTTATATATTCTGTTAATGAGCTCTCTTGACTGTGGCAATACACGCAAATAAAGCTGGAACTAATTCAGGTCATTCAGAAGTATACCAAAGGGGAAAAGATATTGGATCTATTACGAAAATATTTATTGGGGGATCTATAAAGTACCTTTTTAGGCATAAGAAAACTACACTGATCAAATACATAAAACGCAACACTTTTGTTTTTGCCCCCATTTATCATGAGCTGAACTCAAAGATCTAATGGCTGCTGCTCACTGCAGCAACTTTAGCGATCCGTTGCGACCCTAGACCTTATATAGTACTGGACGTAACATGTGTGATATCACCCATTGGTTTGTGAAGATCTGATTTGAGTCGTAGAGTTTGCCATTTTGGGCGCAGCCATCATGGTTGCAGATGTGACGATTTTAGACGAGAGGCAGTAGATGACTGAGATTAGCTGAGAGTTGGCAACACTGCTTATGCTCTTTGTTACATTACACACTTTCACTGGCACTGTATAGTCCAGCCCAGGGTGGGCTGGTGTACATAGAACTGAGTACAAACTCTCCATTGACTATTTGTTTGTGTTTATATTTGGTTTTGCTTTCATTCAGTGCTTTGGCATGGTGGATGAGTTCTGTTTACAATATGTAGAATGTCCTTTAAGGGTCAGCCACGCCTCTTCCTGGTTTGGGGTTGCTGGGAGATGTAGTACAGGTTGGGAAGAACTGGTATTGAGTAAAAGGGTTGTCGATTGAGGATTAGGTACATCCGTGGTAGGTTAGACAGCTTTATCCTGTATTTATCCACACATTTTGGGCCGACCCAACCGCAAACTTAAAAAAAAAGTTTGAGATCCGCAGCCCATTGTTTTTTCAATTGACACTGGTTTGCTGGCCTAAAATACTTTAGTCAAAAACATCATATCGGCTAGGTTTTTTTTTCTGACAGACACAGCCCATTTAACACGTAGCTCAGCGGCCCATTGGTTCAGGCACGGTTCTAGCAGGGGGGCAAACACGTTCGCCTGGCAACACTATGTTATGTCGGCAAACACAAACTCTGATTTGTCCATTCAGAATAATAGCACTTGTTTTAATTCATTTCAATAATCATTGTGAAGGCATTACAAAAGCTAGTGAATTGTAACCAAATGCAATTGTATTGTGTGTAAAGAAACAAGAGTATATGATTGCAAAAAAAACATTTAACGTTATCAGTTACAATGTTTCATTGAAAACAGTAACAAATACATTGTACACAGAAATTGATTGAATATATTGTTAGTGTCTCATGTGAAAACATGATTGCATTTGAAAAACATTCACTAGAGTCAGTTTTATCTAACAATAGACTATTTTTAGCAACACAAGAACATAGACCCAGTATCTATGCAATGAATTAACAATGATTATTGTAATGAATTACGAGCGCTATTATTCTGAAAGGGCAAATCAGAGTTTGTGTTTTGCCGACATAACATAGTGTTGCCAGGCAAACGTGTTTGCCCCCCTGCTAGAACTGCGGCTGCATTGGTTGTTTTCTTAATTGACAATGAACTGGCCCAATCATGGCCCGGTTCCCCAAAACGTTCTTATCGCTAAGTAGTTCTTAACCTATTCCTTAACCTCGCTCTTAACCTCGTGGCACAGTTCCCGACACGTTCGTACGCTAAGTATATCTTCTGTAAGTCACACTTTCGTAAGGTTGGTCTGGACCATTCGTAAGCTCTCTCTTAGCGTTGTTTGAGCTCAAGTCGACAAAACAGTGTCACCTTGTGCAAGCTCACCTCGTCCAGCAAAACTTCAAGTTCCTCTGACAAGAAGCTTGGTGCCCTTTTTTACGTTGCTTCCCCACCATATTCTCTTTCTAACTCTCTCTCTTTGTTCATTGTAGATAGGTTGCTTTTTATTGTAAACATTAACCAATGGCAATCGAAACCACATTAAACAGAAGTAACTAAAGCTGCTTGCCAATCAATTCTGATTTTAAAGTACCTTACCATTGATATAAAAGTGTATTACATCATTTTTAGAAGTTGTTAAACCCACGTGAAGAAGCGGGACAAGTGGCACAACGGGATGAGGAGGGTGGATGATTAGCAAGGGATACGTTCGTCTACCAGTCACAACATATCGTATGAACACATTACTGACAATTTGATAATTTAATTAATAGTCTATATTATACTGATAACTTAAACTATGCTAAAATAAATGTTACTGAAATAATTTGAGGAATTTTCATAGAACGTGTTGTCTTTCTTAACACGGTAATGCACCTTCGCGGGAAGTGAAAAATCGTTTCCTGAGGACCACACATAGACTTTAAAAATGATGGCAACAAAAATACAAACACAACATGTACATAAAACATCCATATGCAAATCACAAGACAACATCAAGTTCTTCCTGTCCCACCACACAAATAGCATCATCAAGCCCCCATACATTTTGTAAAACTCAAATTCAACCCTAAGGCGCACAGAGAACATCCCCTTAAACAACAACACAGGGTCCGTAACTCCCGCCCCCCTGACCTGATTCCTCCTTGTAAGCCAAACATCCAGTTTGGCTTGACCAAACAAGAAATTTAACAAGACACATTTATGTTTTTCCCGTCTGGAGTATGTAGGTCCCATCACATACAGGTCTAAAGAAAAAACGGCCCCCAGTCTCCGACACACATCCCCTAACAAAGACAGCAGGCGTAACAGTCTGGTACACCCAGAAAAGACATGTTGGACTGTCTCAGTCCTTGTGCTAAAAGGACACCCTTCCCTGACCTCGGAATTTACCCTGGCCAACCATCTGTTCGTGGGGAGGGCTCCATGGAGAACCCTCCACTGGAGGTCTCCTGACCTCTTTGGAGCAGGCAGTTTTTAATGCACCCTCCACCGTGGCCCACCATTGCCCCCTACACCCAGAACATCTTGCCACTGGTGCCCACTAACCCCAGTAAAGGCAATGATGTGTCTGGCTTTTACACTAGAGGAATAAAACGCTTTGCTAGTAACCTCAGAGAAGACCCCTATTTCTGGAGAGTCAGGCCATGTCCACACGAAGCCGGTGCTTTCCCTATCCTCGTTCTAAAAAAAAATTCCGTAAACACAGCGTCGTCTCAAGAAATATCTGCGTACACACAAAACCACTGAAACCGACTGAAAACGGTGTAGTATATATGCCAGACTGTAGTGGGAAATTAATGTTTATAGGACCAAATAATGACTCCTTCAACAGCTGGCTTCCCATCACTCCTCATCTAACAAAGGAGTTCCTGGGATGAATTAAGATTCATGGAAAGGGGCAAACCCCCACTGGAGCACGGCAGACATGCCCAAGGTTGATGCCCAACAGATCAATGTACAGTGCCTTGCGAAAGTATTCGGCCCCCTTGAACTTTTCGACCTTTTGCCACATTTCAGGCTTCAAATATAAAGATATGAAACTGTAATTTATTGTGAAGAATCAACAATAAGTGGGACACAATCATGAAGTGGAACGAAATTTATTGGGTATTTCAAACGTTTTTAACAATAAAAAAACAGAAAAATTAGACGTGCAAAATTATTCATAAGTTAATACTTTGTAGCGCCACCTTTTGCTGCGATTACAGCTGTAAGTCGCTTGGGGTATGTCTCTATCAGTTTTGCACATCGAAAGACTGACATTTTTGCCCATTCCTCCTTGCAAAACAGCTCGAGCTCAGTGAGGTTGGATGGAGAGCGTTTTTGAACAGCAGTTTTCAGTTCTTTCCACAGATTCTCGATTGGATTCAGGTCTGGACTTTGACTTGGCCATTCTAACACCTGGATATGTTTATTTGTGAACCATTCCATTGTAGATTTTGCTTTATGTTTTGGATCATTGTCTTGTTGGAAGACAAATCTCCATCCCAGTCTCAGGTCTTTTGCTGACTCCATTCTTCCAGAATGGTCCTGTATTTGGCTCCATCCATCATCCCATCAATTTTAGCCATCTTCCCTGTCCCTTATGAAGTTATGTTCCTATCTTTATTCAAGAGCGCATTATTTCAATTTGAGAGCATTTCTCACAGATATTACGTACAGACTTATAAAAATGTCCCTCAAAACCTTGCTCTCACACTCAAATAGTCACTGCTCGCGCTTGGATTTGCTCTGCTTGCGCTCAAACTTTCTGCTTGGACTCAGAAATGTTGTTGCTTTGACATATTTCCTGCTCTCAACTTCAGCCTTTCTCTTTGCACTCACGCTGTTTCTTCGCGCTTGCAAATCTTCTGCTCACTGGTTTTTTCTGCGCTCTCTGATTTTTTGGTGTTACAACCAAGGGGGTAGCTTTTCATCCGGAAGTCAAGGCTTGTATGTAGCGATTCAGATGCTACCATGCTATCAGCTCACGTTAGCGTTCCATTCATTCCATTCAGTTTAGGGGTCACTTTGACAGCAAATAAATTGAAATCGGAAGCGTTTAAAGACTCTATTTCTCCATTGTTTATTTCTAAAGAAACAGGACAATGGATAAAAAGCTCCAATACCTTGTACCTCACGTTATGGCCCCGTATCAGCAGTTTTTGTAAACGTATGCTAGTTCCTGTCTCATAACCACGTGACTTCCTGTCGCACAGTAGATAAATTACCGTATATTCCAGTAGAAGCTCGCAGACAATCGGTGGGACGTGGAGGCATACAGTCAAGGGAGAAGCCCATCGGAACAAAATATTTCAGCAACATTTTGATTGATTGGAAATACTTCAGTACATTTGCAAGGCATCTACAATATGTCCTAGCCTACATAACATAATGTGAAATAATGAAAAACGTTCTGTTCAAGTTTTTTACCATGATGTATTAGCCTAACTTACATGATTTTACACCTACTGAGCTGAGCTCCCAACCCAGCTAGCTTAGAACTGGCGGGCCGACAGCGGTTACAGCTGACGGTATGCTAGCTTTTTGCTTATCGTTGAACGGACATTAAACGACCGCGGCAGTGTTAGAGGCTAAGCACCGGTAGGTGAGCAGAGTTTTAGACTGAGATCCTTTGGGAAACCTACGTCAGCTTTCTTTTCCTGAGGTAACGTTTAGAATTTAGGTAACAAGGTTACTATATATAGCTATCTACCTAATGTTTTAAACTTTGTTTAGCTATTTGCCATTTTGATGACTGCAATATATTTAGCGTTGCTTATGTTCATATTTGGTAATGGCTAAGGTAGCTTAATGTTAAGCAAGCTAACATAAACTAACTAGTTAACGTTTGCTAGGTAGTAAGAAAACTCTGATAATCTGTATAATCCGTTTGGGACATGGTAGTGACACTTGCAGATATGGAGTTGTATCATCGGTTTTGTTGTTCTAACATTACCTTGGCTAGCTAACTGGATAACATAATTAGCCAATAATAGTTACTGTACTAACAAAACAAATAGGTTTATAAGATAGCTAACGTTAGCTACCGTCAGCTAGTTAGCTAATGTTAACGTAATACCTAACCAGTCATCATTAAGCTGGCAACTTGCACAATGTTACGGCTAGATATTCACCTAACTTTTGGTAAATTCATGTTAGCTAGTTGCAAATATTGTAGTTTAGCATGATTAGCTAATTATCTTAACTTTTAGACTAAGCCAGTCAGCAATCCATGACATGTGGGAGATTGTTTAGCTAATGTGTAATTTTAACACCGTTCTTTTTTTCTGTCTTGTTTCACTGAACTGGTGACATCAGTACTGACGAATAGCCTGTGAATTTCAGTCATCAGATATTTAGTTAACATGTATATCTGACCTGCATCTTGTTTCTTGGAGTAACTCTCAAGTGAATCTCTTTTTGGAGGAAAGGGTATTTATCTTGTATTCCAGCAAGCCAATCTCAGTCTACCAGCAAACCCCAGTCTTTGAGCCATCTTCCAGTTCTGAGCCATCTTCCACCTGTAAGCCACGATCCATCTCTGAGCCATCTTCCACCTGTGAGCCACGATCCATCTCAGAGTCTTCTTCCTCCTGTGAGCCGGCCTTTTTCTGTGAGCCACTGTGCATCTCTGAGCCATCTGCCACCTGTGAGCCACTCGTCTGCAGGTATGTTTTGTATAGTGAAAAACTGAAGATCACTTCGATGCTGTAGAATGTGTAATTGTCACCATAGTGTTCAGGAAAACAATGAAGGCTTCATTTACGAATTTACATAAATAGGAATATTCGGCCAACATTTATCTCAGGCTTTGTTGACTACAACATTATTGTGTTTTGCCATGGTTATGGTTTTCAACTCTTCAGAACCATTCATAATTTTTCCATCTGTTCCTGGCAGTCACATTTTTACCGCTGCATCATGCTGGCCCACAGATATTGTAGAGACTATATGTCCTCTTTTTCCCGGACATGTCCTCTTTTTGGACCTAAAAAATGGGTCCAACCAGGATTTCGAAATCAACCAAAATGTCCGGGATTCGGCTTTGCTTTCTACAGTCGTCATTCATTGTGTGCATTTTTGAGGATTTGTATTTACCATCCACTGCGGGTTAGGGTCTGCCTTCCGCTCCCACTGTCCTCTTTTTTGAAAGTTAAAATATGGTTATCCTAAGAAATCGCTATTTTAAAGATATCCTTACACAGGGTACATTACACACTTTTCTTTCAGGTATTGAGAGATATTTAGTGAATGTTCTTGAGGAAATCAAGGACAGACTGACAAAGCTTGGAAGAACAGTGGCCGGTCTCTCTCGATCCAGTACTGCAGAGGTGAATTTATCTGATGACACTGTGCTACCCTTACAAAACTACAGAGATCTGGATTACCTGGAACAAAAAAGGGAGGACCATCAAAGTGGAAAGGACTTGGTAAAACTCAATAGCTTAGTTAATTTCATTATAATTACAGTCATTTGTTGCTTTATATTACCCATTACAAATCTCTGTTTCTATCCATCCATCTTTGCTTTGTCCGCTTATCCGAGGTCGGGTTGCGGGGGCAGCAGCTCCAGCAGGGGACCCCAGACTAATATATTTTTTAATCCGACCTATTCTGTATTTCTAGATTACCTATCTGGGGACCATCGGTGGGTGTGATGTCCAAGTTACAACCAGGCGGATAATGGCAGCGTTGATCAGCCGTGTACTGGGCAGACAGCTGACAAACGACGAGACCGTTTCACAACCTGAAGCTAAGAAAAGTTGTTGCAGGTACATCCATAGGACTTACTGTATTTTCCAAATGTTTACATTATCTTGAGCACCTACACTATTACTACTCATCTATTATACATTTAGGCAATGAAGCATTTGCAGCATAGAGGGTTTTTACACTATGAGAGATACCGATAACTTTTAGCAACATTTTCTGAATCTGCTAGCCCTGACGTCGGTGTGAGACAATTATTGTGAGACACCCATACCTTCCTCCGACACCGGCCCAACAGCCTGCTCCTTCTCCACCTGCACACTCAACCCAAGGCCCCCCACTCTCTGCACCGCTTCAGCATAAGTGACCTTATCCACCACCTTAACCCGCTGAGCCTCTGTTGCCCGCTTCTGAACCATACACCCCCCAAATGCAGCACTGTGCTCCCCACCACAAATTGACAATTAAAACACCCGTGGCAGTGGCACATATTCCCGAACATAAAAATAAAAAGTGCAGTCTACTCTGCAACCACCCTCCAACAATACCGTCTGACTCACCCTCTCCAACTGTAGAATACAGTTAACCATGTCATATACTGTTTATACTACACTAACTGTCTATACTGTACTGTTTTGCACTTCTGGGTAGACACTTACTGCAATGAATTGTCTCTATACTTGTACTCTGCACAATGAATATTAAGATTAATCTAAATGTGTCTTATCAATATTAAATGTGTAGGCTAGTGAGTTTGAATATATATTATTACCAAGTTAAATCACATAAGTTATAAAACCACATTACATTTCTGTCAAAGCATGTCTACTTGAAGTGTCTACTGTGTGTTTCCATAATAAATATGGAATCATTTGGTTAATAAATATTTCTTTATTGAAACTTGTCAACAAGTGTCGGCCAAAAACACATAGAGATGTTGCAGGTCCTTCATTGCTGCAACAAGATCAATGCTCTTCCTGCATCCCAAGTCATTCCCGCCGCAGTGAATCAGCAGGACATCTATGCTCTTCCTCTAAGGGTGTCACGGTTCAATGATTAGGAAGCAGGCGCATCTTCACAGAACATCTATTTATTTGAAAGACAAGGAAGAACTGACAGGAACAAACACAAGAACAAACATGAGGAACTAAACAAACCATATAAAACATGACATCAAGAGCAAGACTAAACAACGGAACACTAACATCTGAAAAGACTAAAGACAACTAATACAAAGAACAACCACATACCTGACAGGAACAAAGAACCACACAGGACTCACAAACTCAGAACTAAATACCATACTAATGAGGGAAGGAGGTGCAGGTGTGGACTAAACAACAGAACTGATAGGCTGACAGAAACATGTGATGGGATCATGTGATAAAAGGAGCGGGAAACAAAACCAAAACAAAACATATAGGGGAGAAACCACCCTGTAGTGACACAGAACAGGCACAAAGACTATGGACATTGTGACAAAGGGACCGGAAGAAGAAAGAAAGGAAGGAGTCTGTGCCCACGACGAATGTAGCTGCTCCCCATGATCTTAAGAACTAGACCTGTTAATTGCATACAATCAGAACACTGTTTTGTCATTGTCAGTACACATTTGTTAATACACATGGTTCATTTATTATTTTACTCTCTTACGGTCAATGTGTTGATTTACATATTCAAATTTAATCTAAATTATACTATAGCTACATGGCTTACCTTTGTTTGGCTTTGTGTAAAGCAGTGTTAAAAGTTGCAGTAGTATTTGAACTTATGAGGAAAGAAAAATGAAAAGGCCAACCATTAGTAATAGATATTCTTGGTGACATTTGTTATTGTTATTCTATTATCTATCTATTATTTACCAGGCCAAAGCAGACGCTTTTCTCCAAAATGATTTACTGAATAGCTTTTATATGACTGACTTGTCCATTTCTCTTGCGATGTAAATTACAGTTAACGCCACTTTGTGGTTATATTCGGCGACTATAAACGT
>JACXGM010031444.1:0-12963 GCA_016801145.1 Umbra pygmaea
TCTATACTCCCAACGTTAAAAGCTTCACTATTGATACAATTAAATAAAGACTGATAATGTTGTCGCCATAATTCTAAAATATTTTCTGTATCTGAAATGCCCTCCACAGTACATGGTAGTGATGCTTTACATTTGTTTATACTCCTTACTTCCTTCCAAAAATCTGTGCCCTTGTTACATAGCAGCTTCTTGGCCAGGGCGTCAGCCCTCATAGATTTCTCATTTCTACAAATAAAGCGAATAGCGTACTTATATTTTGCATTTGTGGTTTTCTTATACTCAAACTCAGGCCCTTGTCTTGGTTTACCAGCTTCCACCCATGATTTAAATGCTACCCGGGCTTCTGCATGGAATTCTGCTACATATTCATTCCACCCCGGCCTCTTGTTATGTGATTTTCTTATATGCCTAGTACAGGGCTTACTGTCTTTGTACAAAGAGCTTACTATAGCATCATACACAGAGCAGAGATCCCTAATATGCTTTACATTGCAGCAGTTTACATCACTACACATCACAGCTTCTCGAGGCAGCTCAACATTACCTAGAGATCTGTCTGTACGAGTATAATAATCACGTTTTTCCTCCATTGTAAGGGAAGACCAGTTTAGTTTTTCATCATTGCCACACCTTACATTTGTAGATAACACTGGTAGGCATTCAACATTAATAAACATTGCAAAGGGTATATGATCCGACATAGCTTAGTCATAGAGAATTGTCATAGACCCCAATGAGGCATGTGCATCAGCGGTACTAATAAGGTGATCCAGCCACGACATGGTGTGCCAGGCCTCACTAATATGAGTATAACTGTCTGCAGGCAGGAGCTCCTTGCTTGACAGGATTAAATTATTTTCTTGACATAAATGATACAAGTGATTCGCAAATTTAGAGTTACTGTCAGATATGTCTGCATTCAGATCACCCACAATATAAACACATGACATATTATTATCTTGGATAAAATAATTAATAAAAGCAAGCTTATTTAAATATTCATTTTCATTTTGATAACACTCATAAGGTGCATAGACATTTAAAATGATGAATTCCTTATCATCATTAGTGAAGTGTATAGCTATACACCAGTCAACACCAAGGCGGACCACATTTATCACAGAATCGAATTTTTTTCTCCATAGAATAGCCACTCCCCCTGATATCCTGCCCCGAATTATACCCAAACTGAGGTCGGTTGTAGACTCCCCAGCTCCATGAAAGTCAGGGTTTAGAGAGTTTAACTTTTCCAGGTCTTGTTTGGATAAAAAAGTCTCCTGTAGACATAATATATCACAGTTTTTCAACAGATTGTCAACAACTAACCGGCGTGCTTTACCCCCTGCGCTCTGACCCAGACTCAGGCCCCGACAGTTGTACGACACAAGTTGTATAGTCATTATGCATGGTTAACGATGACCTGATGCCCTGCAACCCCAACAGGCATAGGAATATTCCCCACGGCAACTGTAGTGATTGACCCAGCAACCCCAGCCTTTCTCTGCTCATAATAACGGCGAATAAATGCCCCTTCTGGCCATAGCTCCGGGTGGTACATTTCCATAACCGCATTACATTCTGCTGTTACCTTAAATGATCCAAACCTACTATTTAGAGTTTCGATCTTCTGACAATTAACCTCCCGTCCAAGCTTTTCTTGAAGATATACAGATAAAGCCCCAGCTTCCAGATCTGGATGAAATCGTGAGGCAAACACACTTACCAGTTTAGTCCTGACCGTTTTAATGTTCCCAGCACCAGTGCCAACAACATAATTGATGTTCCCAGCTTTATTTTTCCGACGATGCAGTACGTGATTTCACCTTAGCAACATTACTCTCCGCTCTTCGTCCTCGTTTCACTACTTTACTCCAGGTCGGAGATTGTGGTGTAATAACTTCTCCACTAGGGCTTTTTGGGGTCACATCATGCACAACCTCTAGGGCCGATGCCACAGCCCTCTCCCCAGCAGCCAAGCACAGATCACCCACCGGTGCAACTCCACTATATAGATTGAAGTGCTTACTCTTTCCCGAAAGATTGCAAAATAATGGACTTCAAAAATTCACCATCAAATTTGAAGAAACATATCAAGATTACAAATATAAATATAATATATAATGCACATATCACAACAGCCAACCAAACAACTTCCTAAATATGACTGCTTTAAGACTGCTAAATACCCGTTTAAGAAAGGAATGGAGACAAAAGCACAAACAGGAAGAGAGGGGAGGGATTTAAATGGGAAAGGGTCATACATGTTTTACTTATGTTTACAAAAATAAAAAAATAAGAGTTAAGATCAGTGTTTTAACTAAGGTGCTCTTGTACATTCCTGTCCTTGTACTGCAAAGCCAAAGGAATTGTGAGTGTCTTTTAGGCTAAACATTTGAAATAATATAATAAAATTGGGAACCTGTATCACAACTCAGGCCTAATATTATAAAATTGGGAACCTGTATAACAACTCAGGCCTAGACCCAAATGCAGACAGCAGAGACAGGTACGGAGTGCAAACTCAGTTTATTACTCCCAATATATGGCAGGCAGACTCAGGTGAGGGACAGGCAAGGTTCGGGAAACAGTAATGATACTTGTCAGGAGGCACAGGCAGACAGCAGGCAGAATCGGTAAACGTGGCAGGCAGGGTTCGGTACAAGGATAATCTAGTAACAGCTACTGGGAGACACTGAGAAATAAACAGACCGGCTGGGACGACTCAGGAAACACACAAGATGAACTAGCAACCAGAACAGGGAGAGAGGACAGGTTAAATACACCAGGAAACAATCAGTACATGGGGAACACCTGGATAAGGGGGAGGGGAAAAGGTAGCACAGAGGAATGGAATTCTAGGGTGTGACAACCTGGGCCCATATTCATAAAGATTCTAAGAATCCTCTTAGAAAACTCCTAATTTAGCTTAAAAACTTTTACATAGGAGTCTTAGATTAAGAGCGATTCCAGACCGATCTAAGAGCAACTCTGAGCAAGGAAAAGACAAAAACTGTCATCTTAGTGAGGAGGCGGGGCTGACCCCATTGCTATGTATGACACAATCTTTTGAAGACTGTGATTGATTGGTTGTCCAAGAAGAAAAAAACTTAGCGATTTAATTTTTTTTTTAATTTTATGCCTGCAAAGTGGGAATGTCCAGTGGAAAGGAAATGAACTGCGACACAATAAGAGGTTCTGAAAGTGCTGTAATTGTTTGTGTGATCACTCTGCTTACTGAAGGTTGTGACAGACCCAAATCATCACTGCTACATTTTTGCATTTTCCCAGTTGCCAAATATCTTAATGTAGTAATTACTTAAATTTCTGGCACTATGACATTTCTGGCAATATGACATTTCTTAGCGTAAAAGGATCGGTCACAAACATGATCCCTGCACGATCTAATCTATAGCGTTTTATTGACTCACTGTCATCCATTGTCTGCAACACATTTCTTCTCCCTCTTCGTAATTCCGCCGTTTACTCCTCTACTGAAGGAACTCTTAAGCCTCCTAAAAGTCCTTGTCTGTACTCCTACCAATTTTGGCCTTAGGACCTCTTTTAAGAGTTAAGATGCTTTCTGAATTACTTTTTTCTTTACTAGGATTTTTTTTATTTGAAGAGTACACGCCCACTTTTCTAAGAATTTTCTTAGATTTTTCTCACTAGGAGCTACTCTTTGCCTTAAGATTCTTTATGAATACGGGCCCTAATCTTTTCTGAAAACTACACTAAACCTACAGTAATTGAATATTTCGTTTAGGAACATTTTGAGAAACATTAAGTAGAGAAAATGTATAGTCTATCAAATTAGAAATTGTGTGTATTTGGACAATAAAGTAAACGGCTCCTGCCATATTAATTTCATTCATTTAAAAAATATAGCCTATATAAAGTGCATTCTTCTGAACGCACCTCAATCCAATTTGTAACGTCTACACTAAAACAAAAGATCTATTCTCATTGCTCCCCGACACAGTATATCTGAAAAATGTGTTAAAACTTGGTTAAAACAACACGTAGGCCTATTTGAATGGTAATGTATAGGGGGTAATTAGCAATTTTATCTTCTATGTTTCCATATTTTTTATAATTGTGCCACTAATACCTTCTGTTGAATATGAGAAATAAAATTGAATATAACTGTTTTTCATAAGTAATCATAGTTTATTTGTATATTTGTCAAGATGGTCAGGGCTGTCGTGGCAGTTAACCTGATGGTGGACTGTTTGTGTAATTAATGTTGTTTGTGTATGTGTTTTGTGTAATGCGCCGACCTCTGGGTGCTCGGAGAGTGGTAGGCACTTGGTTGCTCATTGCGCATGAATGGTGCACTAGCTAACCATCCACACCGGTGCGTAATGAGTAATCAAGATGCCTATTTACTCCTGGCGTTCCGGAGGTTCGGCGCGCATTATTGTGAGTTGCGACTCCTGCCATGGAGGGAAAGAAGAGAGAGGGATTGTACATTACCGGTGCTGTTTTCCCTCCCATCTTGTAGACCTGTTTGATTAATGATTACGTTCAGTCGTGTTCTATTAGTTAGTTAGGTTTCCTTCATATAAGCTGCCCAGACTAGAAAGGGGTGTTTGTCATTGAATTATGTTACGCTGTTTGTGAAAGAATGTCCGGAAGCTACATGTAAGTTGCATACGTGTATTTGGTCAAGTTTGGAAGTTAATGGATACTGTTACTTTAGCTCAATGTCAGGGCAGCTGAAAAGAGCACGTAAGATATCTCAGTGTACCCAGTGTCCGTGGTGCACTCGCTTTATATTTTTCACCTACAGCTTTGTGTATATATGTTTCTGACTCTCTATTAAACAACAAATAAACATTCCATCTACCTGCCTGTCGGTCTCTCTCCATCTACACCTCACTCGTGCCAACCACAAAATATGTCGACATGCTACAGTCCCCTAATATCCAGATAGCATAAAAAAACAAGAGGCTGAGGCAAATGTTTTACAAGATTAAAAATATTGTCCTATAAATAAACTCCACACTGTATTGCATGCCTGGCATATTAATTATATATATGCACTTGGCTTTGTGGAATGGATGATTGTGAGTAGTCATTCAGAGAACAGACAGGAGTGCTGAGCTGTCCAACTTTCACAGGCAAAGGGGAAAAATCTAAAATCCATCATTTTTCTATGTTCTACCTAAATCGCTTGAAGTAGGTGTAATTATTTTACTATCGCACTCATCAGGCAGCCCGCTCACTCAAGGAGAGCAGGGTCGATGTAGCGTGCGAGTATGGATGTGTCCCACTATGCGTAGGCTATAATGTCTACACTAAAACAAAATTACTAGATAATTTAATAGGCTACACCTTCACAAAAACACATTTTGTTTAGACGGGTTCTAAGGAACATTATGGGGAGAACATTTTAAAATAAAATAATCACATTTTTGGTGTAATTGGAGTATATTGTCTACACTAAAACAAAATTAGTAGATGATTTAATAGGCTACACCTTCACAAAAACACATTTCTTTTAGAGGGGAGACCATTTTAAAATAACAGAATCACATTGTTGGTGTATTGCTGTAAGTGCAACAACTACAGTATAATAACTTTTTCCAAAAACAAGGCCTGTTCACAATGTATTATTTTCTGCAGGTTTATATCTACATCAGCAATTGCCTGTGTGTATTTTGTATTTGTATTTGTATTTATTTATTTATAAAGCACCTTCCAGGCTACACAGTAACTCCAAAGTGCTGTACATAACAAATTATCAAAATCAAAACAGCTCTACATGACAAACAAAAAACAGAAAACAAGTTAACCAATAAAACGTACAGCACCCATTGAGTGACTTAAAATGCAAGTGAGAACAAGTGGGACTTTAAACGAAACGTAAAAATATTGAATGTTGGGGAAGACCTAACAAAAGCGGTTAGGTCATTCCATAATCTCGGGCCAGCAACAGCGAAAGCACGATCACCCTTGGATTTAAGACGTACTCATGGGATAGTTAGCAGGAGTTTGAGGATCTTAGTGATCTATTTGCCTTATAAGGCTTAATGAGCTCCACCAAGTATTCCGGAGCCATACCATAAACTGCTTTAAAAACATATAGTAAAATCTTGTAATGAATCCTATATTGTACTGGCAGCCAGCCCAATGGGGATAACAATGGAGTGACATGATCTGTCTTCTTTGCATTTATAAGCAGTCTTACAGCAGCCTTTTGAACTAACTGAAGACGTGCAATATGCGAATGACATGTCCCAAAGCAAATGGAATTGCAGTAATCTAATCGTGAAGTGCATGAATAACTTTTTCCAAATCACATGCTGAGACAATCGACTTTAATTTGGCTATTGTCATAAGATAAAAAAAGCAGTTCAGAACCACAGTTTTATCTGTTTATTAAACTTCAGCAAAGAGTCAAAAATGACTCCTACGTTTTTTACTTGACCCTGTAGGTAGCTGCCCAGAGGTCCTAAGTTATCGTTTCCTGTCTTATTACGAACAGTACAACCAAAGATGATAATTTCGGTTTTCTATTCATTTAATTGGACAAGATTATCAGCCATCCATGTTTTTACTTCCTCCAAACATTTAAGAAGTGTAGCCCTTGAGTCACCACTATTTGCCCTCAAAGGTACATAAATTTGAGTTTCATCCGCATATAGATGGTAAAGGATACAATATTTTTATGAGATCATTCCCAAGGAGAGCATGTCCAGTGAGAACAAGACTGGACCCAAGATGGATCCTTGAGGGACCCCACAGTCAATAGATGCTGGAGAGGAAAAATAATTCCCAAGCTTAACTGTAAAAGATCTTTCCTCCAAGTAAGAGGTAAACCATTTAAGAACCGTTCCCTGAATACCAACAAACTGAGTCAGGCGGTTCAGAGGGATGGAATGATCAATGGTATCAAAAGCTGCAGATAGATCTAAAAGAATTAAAGCTGCATGATCACCAGCATCATTTACAACCCTTAAATGTGCTGACTCTGTACTATGTCCACATCTGAAGCCAGACTGAAATTTATCCAATATACCATTATTGGTTAAAAAAGTATTAAGTTGTCTAATGTATTAAGTTGGTAATTTTTTAGCACTTCATTCCTGATTCCTGATTGCACTCAGTGACCTACATGAATGTTTGATTGAGGTTAAGTGTAGAGATGACAAAAATACTCACTTCCCGTACTCAAGTAGAAGTACAAATACTTGTGTTAAAAAATACTCTGGTAAAAGTAGAAGTACTGATTTAACTTCATTAATCAAGTAAAAGTAAAAAAGTACAGGCTTGGCAATTTACTTAAAGTATAAAAGTAAAAGTAGCCTTGCGAATGACAACCATTTTTTATGCAAAGCTACCTGGACCACACAAATGTTACTAGAGTGCAAGCTGAGAAACTTCCATGGACATGTAAAAAAGGCTCTTATGTGCCATTGCCTACATTTTAACTAGATGTCTGCCAACAGGCCTAAAACATTACATATATGATTATTGTGACAGAGACTGGGACTCCAGGTTAATAAAATTCTGACTGAGTAGCAAGTTTTTAATTAAAATGTGATTCTGTGAGAATTCACAGATAACATTTAAAGGAATCCACATGTATGTGTGTGTGCAGGGACGCTGACAGGTTGGGAAAACAGGGATTGTTGTCCCAGGCCCAGTCCTGAGGAGGTCCCAAATTTTGTTTTTGCACAGTCATATTTATTTTACCTGGCGGCCCTAAATGTGGAGTTGTGTCCCGGGCCTGGGGATTCCTGTCAGCATGCCTGTGTGTGTGCTCAAATATGTGTGTGCTCAAGTTCCCCATACTTTTAGAGTTACAACTAAGGTATGGCAGCAGTGTATTAGAAATTACATCTCGTAAATGTTTGAACATGGAGTGTTAATTATAATAAATGCAATGTCAGGATCACAATTTTTACAATTGAAGTACTATAAAAGTTGGAGAAATTACAAATTCAGTGTGCATTGCATTAAAAAATTATTAATTAAATTGCAAATAGACATCCAGCAAAAGAAAAATGGCAAGTGATGTATGCCCTCACCTCTGTAGATGTGTAAATATTAACGGTAACTTCACTGAAATTATTAAGTAGAAAGTACCGATATTCGTGTTAAAAATGTAAGGAGTAAAAGTAAAAAGTCGGCACAAAAATAAATAGTAAAGTAAAAATATCTGAAAAATCTACTTAAGTACAGTAATTAAGCATTTGTGGAGAAGTTTAAAGCTGGATTTGGATACAGAAAGATTTCCCAAGCTTTAAACATCCCAAGGAGCACTGTGCAAGCGATAATATTGAAATGGAAGGAGTATCAGACCACTGCAAATCTACCAAGACCCGGCCGTCCCTCTAAACTTTCAGCTCATACAAGGAGAAGACTGATCAGAGATGCAGCCAAGAGGCCCATGATCACTCTGCATGAACTGCAGAGATCTACAGCTGAGGTGGGCGAGTCTGTCCTTAGGACAACAATCAGTCTTATACTGCACAAATCTGGCCTTTATGGAAGAGTGGCAAGAAGAAAGCCATTTCTGAAAGATATCCATAAAAAGTGTCATTTAAAGTTTGCCACAAGCCACCTGGGAGACACACCAAACATGTGGAAGAAGGTGCTCTGGTCAGATGAAACCAAAATCGAACTTTTTGGCAACAATCCAAAACGTTATGTTTTGCGTAAAAGCAACACAGCTCATCACCCTGAACACACCATCCCCACTGTCAAACATGGTGGCAGCATCATGGTTTGGGCCTGCTTCTCTTCAGCAGGGACAGGGAAGATGGCTAAAATTGATGGGAAGATATATGGAGCCAAATACAGGACCATTCTGGAAGAACCTGATGGAGTCTGCAAAAGACCTGAGACTGGGATGGAGATTTGTCTTCCAACAAGACAATGATCCAAAACATAGCAAAATCTACAATGGAATGGTTCACAAATAAACATATCCAAGTGTTAGAATGGCCACATCAAAGTCCAGACCTGAATCCAATCGAGAATCTGTGGAAAGAACTGAAAACTGCTGTTCACAAACGCTCTCCATCCAACCTCACTAAGCTTGAGCTGTTTTGCAAGGAGAATTGGGCAAAAATTTCAGTCTCCCAATGTGCAAAACTGATAGAGACATACCCCAAGCGACTTACATCTGTAATCACAGCAAAAGGTGGCGCTACAAAAAATTAACTTAATTTATAATTTTGCACGCCCACTTTTTCAGTTTTTTATTTGTTAAAAAAGTTTGAAATATCCAATAAATTTAATTCCACTTCATGATTGTGTCCGACTGGTTGTTGATTCTTCACAAAAAATTACAGTTTCATATCTTTATGTTTGAAGCCTGAAATGTGGCAAAAGGTCAAAAAGTTCAAGGGTGCCAAATACTTTCGCAAGGCACTGTACATAATTTGCTTACATACAAATGTTAAAGCTTTGAATAAAAATAATAAATAATTCAACATTCGCCAGCCTGTAAGACGACGCCCTACCTGCAAATCCATTCAGACATTACGATATTGCTCCACTGATAATATGCTGTTGTATGTAAAAAAGTGACGGATTGCATCGGACACAACATGAGGAATGCTTTTCATGAGAAAAATGAGACTCTATTCACTAGGAAAATTCTATATTTATTACCACATTGTACTGTAGTACAAATGTAAAATAAAACGGGCAGTCTAGATGGGATTATTATTTGGAACAGCATTTACATAGCTATGAATAAAAATAAATAAAAGGTTTCACAAGGATTGAACCCGGATCTCTAGCGTGAAAGACAGCATTCCAGCGGTCAGAGCCATCCAGTCATTGAGGAAAGGTGAAACATAAACTATTTAGGTTTTTGTGCTCTGAAAAGCTATTTTTGAGATAGAAATAGCAGTTTAAATGACAATGTGCTGTTGTACAGTACGCAGTACAGATTATAAAGGGTTAAGCTTTGAATGAAGCTTTCGATGTGCTCCCCGGAGCCACCTGGTAGCCATTAATTGTATTTTCTTAATTTAAAAACTGGCACCAAATCGTACCTTGGCACAGCCCCTCCCCTTCGTATCCAAATTAGACCAGCAACCTATGTATCTTCCACTTGGAATGCCCTGTTCATCGCTGTCCTGTTATAGGCACATGCCTGGGTCTTTTGTGCCTTTTCCATGTGTTCTCTAACTATGGGCCACACTATTGTAAGTCTGTCTTTCATTAGAATCACATGTTCTATGGTAGACCTAATAGGACATGGCTGTTCCTCCCAAATTTCTTTTGCCAGATGAAGTATGCCACGGCATGTATGCCCAAATAAGACTTCAAAGGGAGAGAACCCTGTGGATGCTTGGGGAACCTCCCTTAGGGCAATCATGAGGTGAGGGAGTAGCAATTCCCAATCTCTGCCATCTCTGGACATCACTCTGCTTAAAATGCTCTTTATTGATTTATTCAGGAGCTCACACAATTTGTCCGTCTGACGGTGATATACAGTCGTTTGAATCTGCTGTACCCTAAAAAGCTGACTGAGGTCGTTCAAAAGCCAAGACATGAATGGGGTCCCTTGATCAGTGATGATGGTTTTGGGTAAGCCCACTCATGAGAACATCATGAATAGCTCCTTGGCTATCCTATTGGCCGCCGACATGTTTCGCAGTGGTATGGCTTCTGGGTATTTTATAGCATAATTGATGACCACCAAGATGTACTAATGCCCTAAGCTGATCTGGGGAGGGATCCCACCAGGTCCATTGCAATCCTCTCGAAAGGTGTGTCTATGACAGGCAGAGGGATGAGAGGGTTACAGAAGTGTGCCCTTGGAGCCGTGCATTGACACTGGTCAGATGTTTTGCAATACTTAGCCACATCCCGGCTGATACAGGGCCAGTAGAGATACAGGGCCAGTAGAATCTCTGCAGGATGTTTATCTTGTGCCAAATGTCCCCCTAGTACGTGAGTATGCGCTAGCTGTAACATAGTATCTTGATATGGTTGGGGCACCATTAAAAATTATCTTTCCACCCCTTTTCATTTTACCACCAATACCACAGACACTTCTTAATAGCATAAATAGGTGTAGTGGGCTTACTTGGGCCGGCAATTGTTTTCCCATCCATTTGCTTCACCCGGCTTAGCTCAGCACGTAGGTTTGGATCACAATGCTGTGCTGTCCCAAATTGCTCGGACAACTCCCCAAGGAGATCTACCACCTTCCTTGAGACTGGACTGGAGATTGTTTCCCAACTCCATCAGTACTGCCAGTACTAATGGTACGTTCAGACCGAACGCGAATTGAGCGTGAAATTCGCTTCTATCGCGGCTAGTTGGACGCGTGGACAATTTGAATCCACTCGCGTGTCCAAAGCGAATAGGACGCGCAAATAAAGCGAGTGTTTGAAGCGAAATAGACGCTTGTTCGTTCGAGGCTGAATTAAGGTGTTGGTAGGGGAGAGTGTGCACCTGCTCAGGGGCGGCGCCAGGCATTTCCCCCCAATGAGACATAAACAAATCACCATACTCTTAAAACTATTAATAAGAGACAGCACAATTAATGTGTTAATATTGCTCTAACACATTTAGTGTCAAATGTTTAGCATTGTAAAAAGTCCAAAGTAAAAGTACAAGGCTGGGTTCATCCGTTTCGGGAAGTTTTTAATTAAAACCTGTAAAGGACATCATAAATAACCACTGACCATAAGGAATACATTTTACTTTTTGTTTTTAATTAATTCATGACTGTTTAGGTGTGAACTCCCTTTACCCGGTCATTTTGGTGTTAATTGGTAGTGCTGGGGAGAGGGGAGGGCACATTCAGGTTGTCAATGCAGCATGGCTTTATTAATTATATATTCCTAATCTGACATCCTCCGCTAATTGAGAACGTATTCATAGAGCAACTTGTGAAGTTGGAAAAAGAAGTCTGCATTATTATTTTGACAATTTCAATGCCAGCTCGCAGACCAGACTGAGATCATATAGAAAGCTGGCATTCTCCTTGTTGGCAGAGAAATGTTTGGAAACCATGGAGCTTGCTTTTGTTATACAAAATATTATGGACAAAAAGCAATTTAACTTTATTTAAGAGTTTACAATGTGAAAGACCATTTGTTGACAAGCAAATACTCACTCCACAAACGTATCTCTCGTATAGCGGGACACTTCCATATACACGCGCGCTACTCCTACCCTGCTCTCCTGAGCGAGCTGCCTGATGAGCGAGATAGTAAATTAATTTGACCTACTTTAAGCGTTTTAGGTAGACACATTATAGATAGATTTTAGATTTTTCCCCTTCGCCTTTGAAATTTGGAAAGCCCAGCATTCCTGTCTGATCTTTGACTGACTCCTACTTGCGATCATCCATGTTCCACAAAGACAAATGTGGCATTTCTTTGTTCAGGTTATTACTGTAAAATAATTTGTCATTTTTTTGGTTTTATGATAAATGGAGCCAGCCTCCAAAAGTAATTAACCTGTTTTTGTTCCTGTTTTTGTTCCTGTTTTTGTTCCTGTTTTTGTTCCTGTTTTTGTTCCTGTATTGTTCCTGTTTTAATTATTTTAATGACTCTGAGACTCTGAAGGAGAAGGACGTGTCCTTGCTCTGCTCTGCTCTGCTTGCAATCTGTTCCATCTCTGCTTTTTCTTTAGTGTTTTTTTTCTTTTCTTTTCCCAAATCTAGTCTTTAGACATTTTGCTATTTTTTTTATACACCTTATGGACAGAGGCTGTTTATACATCTACTGTTATACATCTACCTACATCATACCATCTGAAGCTATCTTGAAGAATTAGAGCAATATAACATGGACTCCAGCTGTACAGAATGTGCAGAGTGCTGTCGCCTAACATTAAGAGTGGCTAAACTAGAAAGCAGGATTTCCACCCTTTACAAAATACAGGATGGTGAACAATATTTGGACTCGTTCCTGGTACCGTCGTCCCAGGTGGCAGTTTCAGACACTACCATCCCATGGAATGGCCACAACACCTACACTGAGG
>JACXGM010031445.1:0-13327 GCA_016801145.1 Umbra pygmaea
GCATGGATTCCACTCATTATCAGCAGATATTTGAGAATAATGTAGAGGAATCAGTCACAAAGTTGAAGTTGCCCCGGGGCTGGACATTTCATTAAGAGAATGACCCAAAAACTGCTCAAAATCTACTCTGTCTTTTATGCAGTACGAAGTACAGTGTTCTAGATTGGCCATCCCAGTCCCCAGACCTGAATATCATTGAAAATCTGTGGGGTGGTTTGAAGTGGGCTGTCCGTGCTCGGCAACCCTCAGACCTAACTGAACTGTAGATGTTTTGCAAGGAGGAATGGTCCAAGATACCTTCATCCAGAATCCAGACACTCCTTAAGGCTGTAAGAGGGTCAACTAAATATTGACGTGATATTTCTGTTGGGGTTCCCAAATTTATGCACCTGTCTAATTTCGTTTTAATGCATATTGCACATTTTCTGTTCATCCAATAAACCTAATTTTACTACTGAAATATTACTGTGTCTTTCAGTTATTTGATAGATCAAAATGAAATTGCTGATCCAAACACCCAAATATTTATAAATGGAAATCATGGAAATTGTCAGGGGGTGTCTAAACCTTTACATACAACTGTATATATCTAAGGATGCTTCCCTGAGTGATTACAGGACAAAATTTGGAAGAAGCAGGGGTCTGCGTGGCATGGTGGGCTAAGTCACTGCATTGTAGGACAGTCTACATCATGGTAGTCAGTGGTTCGAGCCTGACTATGAGTTCTCTGACTTTCCCAGGACCTCTTGCAGGAGAGGGACTCCAAGAATTCTAACTGACCCTGCTCTGTCGGCAGCTACACAACTCCTTAGACAGATGAGGGATAGTGAGGCGCTCACGTTTCAGCCAACCACATGTCGCAGAGCTGCCGATACTTTTCGCACTGCTCATCCAACACAAAAGCCTTTAGTCAGATCATGTATATGATGATTATCCTCACTAACTATACTTCCGTGATTGAATTTAAAGGCAACTGATCTGCACCCAAGGAGTCACTGGAGAGCAAAGTGGCCAGGTAGATGATTCGGCAGAACAAAAGAACAGATGAATTAAAGGATAGACATTTTGTGAACTATACGTATATATATTTCTATAATAAAAATATTTTAAAGGTTTTCTGAAAATAAATTTATTACATTTATTTTGAATCTTGTTTATATGTTATACTCTGTAACGTTTTCGATGAATCTTTAGAGTTCTCACAGTAAAATTATTTCATTACATGCACAGAAATTACATGTGATATTCAGTATATTTGAAGATATGAGTTCAAGTGTAACTAATGAATTTTTGTGTACTTTAATGGAAAATATCCATGACACATTTATAAAAGCATTTGACAGTGTAATAACATTGCCTGTTGTGATACATTCATGGCAGTTTATATTGTCTTGGTTGATGTCAAGCTGTCATGATTAAGACATTGGCAGGTTTACATTGTCTCAGGGAATGTGAAGTTAGTTAGTTTAGTTCACATATTTTTTACCCGGCAAGTTGACTCAGAACACTTTCTCATTTGCAGCAGCGGCCTGGGGGGGGGGGGGTAATGAATGAGCCAATTGAGAGTAAGGGATGATTAGGTTGTCGTGATGGTATGAGGGCCAGATTGGAAATTTACCCAGGACACCTGACACAGGATACTCTTATGAATAGTGCCATGGGATCTTTAGTGATCACAGATTCAGTACACCCATTTAATGTCCCATCCGAAAGACGGCACCATACGCAGGGCAGATGTCCCCATCACTGCCTTGGGGCACTGGGAATGATCTTTAGACCAGAGGGAAGAGTGCCCCCTACTGGCTCTCCAACACCACTTCCAGCAGCACTGGTCTCCCATCCAGGGACTAACCAAGCCCAACCCTGATTAACTTTAGAAGCAAACCAGCAGTGCAATAAATTGCCATGACAAAGACATTAACAGCTTATATTGTCTCAGTAATGTTAAGTTGTCATTAAAAGACATCATAAACAATGTCAACTATGCATAAAAAATGACATAATTGACCAAATGACATGATACATTCCTTCATGTATCATGTCATGGCTATGACAGTGTCATGAGCACCCCTTCAAATAAAGTGTTACCATTTGACTTCATGGGTTAATGTGATTTCTATGTACACTGCTCAAAGAAATAAAGGGAACACTTAAACAACACAATGTAACTCCAAGTCAATCACACTGTCCACTTAGGAAGCAACACTGATTGACAATCAATTTCACATGCTGTTATGCAAATGGAACAGACAACAGGTGGAAGTTATAGGCAATTTGCAAGACACCCCCAATAAAGGAGTGGTTCTGCAGCTGGTGACCACAGACTACTTCTCAGTTCCTATGCTTCCTGGCTGATGTTTTGGTCACTTTTGAATGCTGGCGGTGCTTTCACTCTAGTGGTAGCAGGAGACGGAGTCTACAACCCACACAAGTGGCTCAGGTAGTGCAGCTCATCCAGGATGGCACATCAATGCGAGCTGTGGCAAGAAGGTTTGCTGTGTCTGTCAGCGTAGTGTCCAGAGGATGGAGGCGCTACCAGGAGACAGGCCAGTACATCAGGAGACGTGGAGAAGGCCGTAGGAGGGCAAAAACCCAGCAGCAAGAACGCTACCTCCGCTTTTGTGCAAGGAGGAGCAAGAGGAGCACTGCCAGAGCCCTGCAAAATGACCTCCAGCATGCCACAAATGTGCATGTGTCCACTCAAACAGTCAGAAACAGACTCCATGAGGGTGGTATGAGGGCCCGACATCCACAGGTGGGGGTTGTGCTTACAGGATGTTTGGCATTTGCCCAGAGAACACCAAGATTGGCAAATTCGCCACTGGCGCCCTGTGCTCTTCACAGATGAAAGCAGGTTCACACTGAGCACATGTAACAGACGTGAAAGATCCTGGAGACGCCGTGGAGAAGGTTCTGCTGCCTGCAACATCCTCCAGCATGACCGGTTTGGCGATGGGTCAGTTATGGTGTGGGGTGGCTTTTCTTTGGGGGGCCGCACAGCCATCCATGTGCTCACCAGAGGTAGCCTGACTGCCAGTAGGTACCGAGATGAGATCCTCAGACCCCTTGTGAGATCATATGCTGGTGCGGTTGGCCCTGGGTTCCTCCTAATGCAACCTCATGTGGCTGGAGTGTGTCAGCAGTTCCTGCAAGAGGAAGGCATTGATGCTATGGACTGGCCCGCCTGTTCCCCAGACCTGAATCCGATTTATCACATCTGGGACATCATGTCTCGCTCCATCCACCAACACCACAGACTGTCCAGGAGTTGCCGGATGCTTTAGTCCAGGTGTGGGAGGACATCCCTCAACAGACCATCCGCCACCTCATCAGGAGCATGCCCAGGCGGGTTAGGGAGTTCAAGTGGATGGGCACGTGGAGGCCACACACACTACCGAGACCATTTTTGACTTGTTTTAAGGACATTACGTCAAAGTTGATCAGCCTGTAGTGTGGTTTTCCACTTTGATTTTGAGTGTGACTCCATATCCAGACGTTAATGGGTTGATATATTTAATTACCATTGATAATTTTTTAGCCCATTCATTACATTCAACTATGTAAAGATGAAAGTATTTCATACGATTTGTTCAATTATTCAGATCTAGGATGTGTTATCTTAGTGTTCCCTTTATTTTTTTGAGCAGTGTATTTTTACATGAAAATATGGATAAAGTAAATAAATAGTGATAACAGTATGAGCCTCAAAATGATGAAATGGCTCTGGAGAGCCTCTTTTCATACGTGTTACACACATCTACTAATGCAACACAAAATACATAATCTATAGTTGATTCAATCATTTATTCATGCAAGGAGAAAGTGCATTGCTGTAACCAGTGTAAACAGGTAGTTGGTTGATAAGCCCATTAGTAACAACATAATAAAGGGCTATTGAACTCTTAGCCTATGAGGGCTGGAGCCTGCTGGTTTTCTGTTTTACCATACTGTGGTGAGATGGAGGGGTATAAATGTGATGTGCTTAGAAATAAAGAGACCATCGCCACTCTGGGAATTTCACCCAGAGAATAGAAATGGTCTAACTTGATGACTAAACCACAAATAGAAAAGCACACAAGTTCAAACCATACATGAAGGAAGAGACGTGGTTCAAGTTAAAAAACAATTATTTTATAATATAACCACTAAGAGCAACCATTTATATAAAACCCCAAAAATATCATTCATGTTGAGGGAAGCAGGGAGATCAAAGTGAGGGAGCTGGGTCACTGGGATGTAGGTCTCAGAAAAGGGTCACCCCCAATCACACGCGGGCACACAGAAACACACACTCCAAATAAACTGTAGGTGAGGGACACAGCATGCAGGAAGGAGACACCACCACCAGGGACACCAGTACCATCACCTTAGGCACTCAGCAACTGCAAGAACAAGAAAACACTCAATTATTGGGGGAAAATCTAATGGAAACACTAAAGTAAATAAATTATCAGCAGCAGTCAGCAGCACATGGCTGGCTACTTGCTGGGTAAAAAAAATATGACAACTAAACCATATATTTGCAATAAAGAAAACAACAAAGGTACAAATTTAAATCCATTTGGACTCCCCAAAACTTGTGAACTCAGAGTTACTCAGAAAAGTACTTGTACTCAGTACTTTGTCTACCTCTGGTAAATAACATGCAATTTTGCACATAAATATTTTCAAATTTTTAAATGCTTGAAGAAGTATGTCTAGGCTAAATATAGATTTGACAGTGGCATGATAAAATGACTCATAAAGTATGAAGGCTACAGTAGCCTAGCTAAAGTGAACAGATAATGTTAACTAACGTTACCAACCTCTCTGTAAAACTCACCACAACTTTGTAGGTCTTGCCCCTCATGCTGGCCCTTATAAGACCCACAAGCTGACCCTTAGACACACTACATTCAATAATGTTACCCAATTTAAAGTGGTTTTAACCTCTATGGACACTCATGTTCTTGTCCTTGAAAAAAGCCATCATGGCAGCCAAGGAGATCATGATTGCACTGATAAGTCTACCGTGCAGGAACGCAACACAGTTTTTAAATTTCATTAAAGATCGTATAGTGGACAGTAACGTTACAGTAGCCAAAACAGTACAGCAGCAAAGACTCTAACGGACTTTCACAGGCAGAGGCGTCATGCCCGTTGAATGACACATGCCCCCTCAGGTTTTTGAGCCAAGTGGATTTTCCTTTTTATATCAATATTTGTGGGCACCTGTTTCCGTGTGTTGTGCACACTGTGCCCCCTTAAAAAATTAGGTGCATGACGCTTCTGTTCACAGCTTTTGTCACTTTGAATCAGGGATTAGGAGGCAGATGTGTCTTCACCAGAATATATATTTATTCGTACACCAACAACTTGACAAAAGACAATGAACCACACAAGACTAACAAACACTCTGAACTAAATACCTAAGTAATGAGGGAATGGTGCGCAGGTGAAGACTAATCAACAGAACCGATAGAATAACTAAAACATGTGATAGGGTCATGTGACAAAGGGCGGGAAACAGAAACAAAACAAAACACACAGGGGAGAAACCACTAAGACATGAAACACAGAACAAGCACACAGACACTGGGGACATTGTGACAGGTTTAGGGTTTACCAAACACTTACATGAGTTCCATCAATCTGAGGCATCGCTGTGGGATTGTTCAGGATTGTGGGTAATGAAGTACTTATCCAAGACATTGTGAATAAAATACTTCTACTATCTCAAAACATGGTTGGTGCCCCATGAACCTTTGGCATCTGTATAAGCATATACAATCGCTTCATAGTCATGTCATGTCATAGCATATGACAGTCATGTCATAGCAGGTTTTAAGTCTACCATTGACGGCTTACAATTCTATGGCTTATACTCCAATCGTCAATGGAGAAATTGTTTTGTATTCTTCTGGAGTCAGCTGTGGGTGGAACTGTTGACATCGTTTAGGAGACCCATGAAACACGTGACCGTACCACATGACTGTAGCATTTTTTTACCCTCCATTGACCCAACTTTCTCTAAAGGGCTCTGGTTTAACCATAGACAGTACCTAAAATGGACACAGCGATATCATAGACTTCGTCAGAGACCAGTGAAGTCAATTGGAAGCACTTTTCTGGTGGTGCTCAAACTGAGCTTTACGACGTAGATGTGATGTGAACAGTGCCAGACCAAGCCTTTTGGGGGTCCTAAGCAGAATTTGATTTGGGCCCCAAGCAGCCGCTTAGTTTGCTTATGCCTAGGGCCCTGGATGTGAATAAACTGTCTGAAAGTTGTAAGTCTTCTGGTAGCTGTGCTAAGAAAAACCTGAATCATTCTGAATCTTGCCTCATGCAGAGATAGAGAGCATGAGTATGTATTTCCAATCCATCAAAACCTTGAGCCTTGTTAGCCTCAGAATCTTCCCAGAAGAGGTACACTTTTCCGGATGATCGCTTACTTCCTACATCAATAAGCCAAAAGATATTTTCATCAAATGTCAACAAAGTGTATAGGGAGGGCAGGCACTATCCACACATCTCTGATCACCTGCGAGCAGAGTAAAGGCCGATTTATACTTCTACGTCGAGGTTACGGCATAGCCTACACCGTAGCTGGTTGCTTATGCCATACCCTGCGCCATACCCTACGCCCTAGCTGATGTGCACCTCTCCAAAAATGAAACTACGAGTCACGGCGATGCAGCTGCAAGATCTGTGATTGGTCGGCTTGATTGCATTGCATTGCAGCGCAACGCAGACAGCGACGCAGAAGTATAAATGCTCATGACAATGTAAGCTACGGTGTGTGCCTACGGCGTAACCTCAACGCAGAAGTATAAATCGGCTTTAAGTGAGGAGACCTGGAAAATAAAAAGGCCAGGATCATTAAGGGGGACCGCATAACATTTTAACATATTTATAATCAAATAAATTAGAAGCATACAGTATGTAACTATTAGTAGGCTATACTATTAGTATGGTATGCTTGTTTTTTGCTATAACCTGTAATAATATGTTAATGAATAGTAATTGTTTATAAAAGAAGGTCATCCATCTCCTCCCTTGCACGATCCATCATCTCCCCTGTCTCCTCTACATCTCAGTACATTGCAACATTGAAGAGCATCTGGCTCGGGACAAGGACCTTGCAGCAAATCCCTTGTCTGATGTAATCAGACTTTTCTCCAATGGGGAAAGGAGGGGCAGGATAAGTCCACGTGGGTAGTATTTGAATTGAGAAAATGAAACTACAGCACTGACACTATTGTGCGCCTGTGATCGGACCTTATCAATCAAATTTGGGGAAAATTAAGAACACAAATGTAAAATCGCTTGTCAGATTTTCTAAACAAGCCGCCATACTTTTGAAACAAGCCCAAGAACCCGCGACCCATGATTTTTCAAGCGACTTTTAAAAAAAGAAGCCCAAAGTTGCGTATTATAAGCGGACTTGGCAACCCTGGTCAAAGGGACAACCTTCCTGCTAATATAGCATGTGGTCATCTCTTGATTGGCCAAAGCATGAGTCTAAATAAATGCACGTTAACCAATCCACCTGCTATCCACCATTCATTGCACCTACCTTTTGTACCAGGTAAAAAAAATGTCCCAGATTAGAGGGGTGCAATGAAGAAATAGAGTGGATTTGGCTTCAAGGGAAAGAGTTGAACAGGGCTGTCATAATATACTATTAAATAGCCTTGTGGGTTGCTTTTTGACTTCCAGCTTTGTTCTGTTACACCCCCCCCCCCCCCCCCCCCCCAGTCACAACACCTGGCAGCAATTACGCAGCAATAGTATAAAGAGCTGTCTTTTAGACCTCTGTGCGACTCTGGGACCTCTTCTAAACAATTCAGACTAAAAGTCATGGAAACACAGTGCTCATCTGGCCAAGGTTGGACACAAACTGGGTCTTGCTTTTTGAAGTCTGAGGGGCTTTCATTACAGTGGCATCTTATTTTGGACTAGGACATAATGTGCCTCATTTCACAGAGAGATCACAGGGTATCAAAGTTTGGAGCAGTGATTTTGTCACGGACACTACCTTTGTCAGGGGTTTTAAAATGTGTGTGAAACTAGCTACACACTAGTTTAAGGAAACAGTTAAGACACACAATCATTGAGCGAATAAGTTACCCACGTGGCTCTTTCTTGTTTTTTTCCACATCAAAATACCCAGTGAAGTGTCATCTTAATGATACATGATACAGTGCCTTGCAAAAGTATTTGGCCCCCTTGAACTTTTCGACCATTTGCCACATTTCAGGTGTATAACATAAAGTTATGAAACTGTAATTTTTTGTGAAGAATCAACAACACAATCATAAAGTGGAACGAAATTTATTGGATATTTCAAAAATAAAAAACTGACAAATAGGGCGAGCAAAATTATTCGGCCCCTTTACTTTCAGTGCAGCAAACTATCTCCAGAAATTCAGTGAGGTTCTCTGAGCGATCCAATGTTGACCTAAATGACTAATGATGATAAATAGAATCCACCTGTGTGTAATCAAGTCTCCGTATAAATGCACCTGCTCTGTGATAGTCTCAGAGGTCCGTTGAAAGCATGGAGAGCATCATGAAGAACAAGGAACACACCAGGCAGGTCCGAGATACTGTTGTGGAGAAATTCAAAGCCGGATTTGGATACAGAAAGATTTCCCAAGCTTTAAACATCCCAAGGAGCACTGTGCAAGCAATAATATTGAAATGGAAGGACTATCAAACCACTGCAAATCTACCAAGACCCGGTCATCCCTCTATACTTTCAGCTCAACATACAAGGAGAAGACTGATCAGAGATGCAGCCAAGAGGCCCATGATCACTCTGGATGAACTGCAGAGATCTACAGCTGAGGTGGGCGAGTCTGTCCATAGGACAACAATCAGTCATATACTGCACAAATCTGGCCTTTATGGAAGAGTGGCAAGAAGAAAGCTATTTCTGAAAGATATCCATAAAAAGTGTAGTTTAAAGTTTGCCACAAGCCACCTGGGAGACACACCAAACATGTGGAAGAAGGTGCTCTGGTCAGATGAAACCAAAATTTAACTTTTTAGCAACAATGCAAAACATTATGTTTGGCGTAAAAGCAACACAGCTCATCACCCTGAACACACCAACGTGGCGGTGGCAGCATCATGGTTTGGGCCTGCTTTTCTTCAGCAGGGACAGGGAAGATGGCTAAAATTGATGGGAAGATGGATGGAGACAAATACAGGACCATTCTGGAAGAAAACCTGATGGAGTCTGCAAAAGACCTGAGACTGGGATGGAGATTTGTCTTCCAACAAGACAATGATCCAAAACATAAAGCAAAATTTACAATGGAATGGTTCACAAATAAACATATCCAAGTGTTAGAATGGCCAAGTCAAAGTCCAGACCTGAATCCAATCAAGAATCTGTGGAAAGAACTGAAAACTGCTGTTCATCCTACCTCACTGAGCTCGAGCTGTTTTGCAAGGAGGAATGGGCAAACATTTCAGTCTCTCGATGTGCAAAACTGATACATACCCCAAGCGACTTACAGATGTAATCGCAGCAAAAGGTGGCACTACAAAGTATTAACTTAATGGGGCTGAATAATTTTGCACGCCCAATTTTTTAGTTTTTAATTTGTTAAACAAGTTTGAAATATCCAATAAATTTCGTTCCACTTCATGATTGTGTCCCACTTGTTGTTGATTCTTCACAAAAAATTACAGTTTCATATTTTTATGTTTGAAGCCTGAAATGTGGCAAAAGGTCGAAAAGTTCAAGGGGGCCGAATACTTTCGCAAGGCACTGTACATAGACATTTTAGACAATTGGGTCCTTCCAACTTTGTGGCAACAGTCCGTGAACACAGTCCAAAGACGTAGGTTTGACAAGTTTAGTATGGAGGAACTGGAGTGGCCTGCACAGATCCCTGATCTCAACCCCATTAAACACCTTTGGGATGAATTGGAACAGTGATTGCAAGCCTGACCATCAGTCCAATATTAGTGCCTGATCTGAAAAAAGCTCTTTTGGCTGATTGGGCACAAATTCCCACAGACTCACTCCAAAATCTTATGGATACAATTTCAACATTTGTGGCAGCTGTTATAGCCTCAAAGGGGGGGCCAAATCCATAAAGCCAATGGCTTTGCAATTGGATGTCTAACAAGCTCATATGTCTGTAATGGTCAGTTGTCCACCAAGACTTTACCACCTCTGAGTCTTAGTGTTTCACCCAAAGGTAAAAGGCATGCACCGATCACATTAACTCAGAGTGAATACACATCCTGTCCATTTTGGCTGAGCTGAACTCCAGATGAAAATATCTGGATTGTAGGGAAAGAGAGGATGAGACGAGAAGAGAAAATAGTTCTTCACATAGCCTGCCAAGCTCCAGGGCTATAAGCCTTCACAATACAAAGACACATCCAACCGTGGGATAAGCCAGATTGAAGCAGAGCCTTATTGAAGGACTAAATTCCATCCCAGACTCCCATTAGTCCCACTCAGTGATGGCAAATTAGGCCAAATCACTACACACATCTACCAAATCCATCAGTTGCCCCCACCCACAAACCTCCCAGTAAAAGTTGTTTATGTGTATCGTAAATATCTCTATTTCTGCCTTGCTTTGACAAACACACACACACTGCAAATTGTGCACAGCAATGCAGTTGGAAATCTCCAGGGCTGTGGTGCCATATGGTGACGTTCACAGTGAGAGCAGATGTACTGCTGGCCATGTGAGTTTAGGGGACTTACAGTGGGACATGTGTATGTTAAGTCATTAGGGTTTGCTGTGCAGGCCAGATGATGGTAGACCAGGGAGAAAAACACCTGGCATATAGAGTGAAGACACGAGGCTTGCTGAATAACTACAATGAGGAAAACCTTTCAAACCCTTATAACATTTGGGAGACCTTCGTATTAAAAAAAGTTTTTTTTCTGTCTTGTGTGGACCAGACAACATATTCTCCATGTTCCTTATTCACTTATTTTAACTCTTACCCTAATATTAACCTAACCTTGGCTTACAATAAACCTAACCCCTAATGCCGTATGCTGAAAACAAGCCCAAATCTAACACTTAACCCAGTTGTAAAGTGTACCCAAATCCTAATTGTACACTAAACCCCTAACATTTCTCCTTATGTGAACTACTTAAAAACAAATGTTGTCAAGGCTGACCTGTTCCTGGAGAGACTTCTGGTCCTCCTGACATATTTCTAAATGGGCCATGGGTCATAACATTTCCGATGGTTAGAGTAGAGCTGTATGACACGTCTTTCCAATTAAGGAATTATTTATTTTTTACCTTGGAGAGGGATCATGTCCACTGGGAGACCTAGACATAGAATGTACTTACACCATCGGGGGGGGGGGGGGGCATTCTCCAATGCCTAAAACTGCGGGGGATTGCAAGAATGGGGATTCCTGCAGGCACTAAAGAAATAGAAAGTTTAGACTAAACCCTTAATGAACCCTCGTTAGTGGCATAGGATGGCTATGTCCATATAGCGGTCAGCTGTTTTACTGTAGAAAGCTGTTGTTTTCAGCACAGTAATGTAATGTGTACAGTAAACGTCATGATATACTGTATTTGCCATTACCATGAGTGCACATGATACATGTGAGAAACAAATGATTTCCATTTTGTGTAGCATTAGTATGTAAACCTGAAATACGTAAAAATATTTATTAGCGTGAGAGCATGGGTCAAATATTTGACAGATGTAGTGGAAGTTGCCAATTTTGCCAATAAGTAAGTAGTAGAGAGGAGGAAGCAGGCACACTCACTAATAAGGAAGTAGAAGAGCGGAGGAAGCAGGCACACTCACTAATAAGGAAGTAGTAGAGTAAGAAGCAGAGACATTAATAAGGAAGTAGTAGAGAGGAGGAAGCAGGCACACTCACTAATAAGGAAGTAGAAGAGCGGAGGAAGCAGGCACACTCACTAATAAGGAAGTAGTAGAGTAAGAAGCAGAGACATTAATAAGGAAGTAGTAGAGAGGAGAAAGCAGCTACACTCACTAATAAGGAAGTAGTAGAGGAAGCAGTCACACTCACTAATAAGGAAGTAGTAGAGAGTGAAAAGCAGGCACACTCACTAATAAGGAAGTAGTGGAGAAGTAGAAAGCAGGCACATGCACAAATAAGGACGTAGTAGAGGAAGCAGTCACACTCACTAATAAAGAAGTAATAGAGAGGAGAAAGCAGGCACACTCACTAATTAAGTAGTAGAAGAGAGATGGAAGCAGGCACACTCACTAATAAGGAAGTAGTAGAGAGGAGAAAGCAGGCACCCTCAATAATTAGGAAGTAGTAGAGGAAGCAGGCACACTCACTAATAAAGTAATAGTAGAGAGGAGAAAGTAGGCACACTCACTAATAAAGAAGTAGTAGAAAGGAGAAAGCAGGCAAACTCACTAATAAAGAAGTAGTAGAGATGAGAACGCAGGCACACTCACTAATAAGGAAGTAGTAGAGGAAGCAGTCACACTCAATAGTAAAGAAGTAGTAGAGAGGAGGAAGCAGGCACCCTCACTAATAAGGAAGTAGTAGAGTAAGAAGCAGAGACATTAATAAGGAAGTAGTAGAGAGGAGAAAGCAGCTACACTCACTAATATGGAAGTAGTAGAGAAAGCAGTCACACTCACTAATAAGGAAGTAGTAGAGAGTAAAAAGCAGGCACACTCACTAATAAGGACGTAGTAGAGGAAGCAGTCACACTCACTAATAAAGAAGTAATAGAGAGGTGAAAGCAGGCACACTGACTAATTAAGTAGTAGAAGAGAGATGGAAGCAGGCACACTCACTAATAAGGAAGTAGTAGAGAGGAAAAAGCAGGCACACTCACTAATTAGGAAGTAGTAGAGGAAGCAGGCACATTCACTAATAAAGTAATAGTAGAGAGGAGAAAGTAGGCACAGTCACTAGGCAAGGCAAGGCAAGTTTTTTTATATAGCACATTTCATGCACAATGGCAATTCAATGTGCTTTACATAAACAGGAAAACACAAACATTTTAAAACAGATCAAATTAAAGCATTTAAAATAAAAGTGAAAAACAGTTAGAAAAATAGTACAGATTAAGAAATAAAAGAGATGGAACGAACATATAAAATATAGTGCAATCAGTTAGGACTTAGCACAGAGTTCATTCAGTAAAAGCATAGCTAAACAGATGTGTTTTGAGTCTGGATTTAAAGGTGACTACTGTTGGAGCACATCTGATTTCCTCTGGGAGCTGGTTCCAGCTGCAGCTGGCATAGTAGCTAAAAGCAGATTCTCCGCGTTTTGTCTGAATCCTTGGTATCTCTAGCTGATGTAATCCTGATGATCTGAGTGGTCTGTTGGGTTTATATTCAATGA
>JACXGM010031446.1:0-12962 GCA_016801145.1 Umbra pygmaea
TTCTAGTTAGTCAGATGTTTCTAGTTAGTCAGGTGTTTCTAGTTAGTCAGGTGTTTTTAGTTATTCAGGTGTTTCTAGTTAATCAGGCCTTTCTAGTTAGTCAGGGCTTTCTAGTTAGTCAGGCCTTTCTAGTTAGTCAGATGTTTCTAGTTAGTCAGGTGTTTCTAGTTAGTCACTTGCAGGCATAAGAGAAGAGTCAGTATATTCTTTTTTTCTCGGGTTTGCATTTGCCTTCCTGTCAACATGAGAAACAAAGAGCAGTGAAATAGAAGAAATCCATTATGGGGCTGAAAAAAATCTGAAAACCAAATCCTAAAAACACATTTGGTACATCATTAAAAGACGTAAAGCACCGGTGAGGCCAAGGACGACTTTCTACAAACAGCACAGATCATAAGCCCTCCCTGGGAGTTGTAGATGTGTTACACTACCATCCACAGAAGACGTGTTGTACCAGATGCATTACAAATGCTACACTGCAAGGAGAGCACCACTGTCAGCATACAAAATACACTTTCATTTTTTCACAGGAAACCATGCACATATTAATACATATTATCCAGTCTTTTCATGTTAATTTTGAGATTCTTCTGTGTAAACATAGGTTCCTTGATTATGTGCTTTAAGAAAAAGTATTTAATTTTCTCTCTTTGATTACATTTGCAATTCTCAAGAAGGAAAAGAGAGGACTTAGGAGAGAAGGCAGGGTGGGAAAATGAATTTGAAAAAACAACAGATCCCCTTGTACATTAAATCAGCGATGGCTCTTTCAGCACAATCTCTCTGCTTTCATGTTTCTGTAGGCTAACAATCGCAGTGGCTACCGCTTGCCAACTCTCACCTAGCCCTTCTGTAATTACAAATCAACTTCAATACATCATTATTTTAATGTCCTTAGCCGGCCAAGGCCAGTTTGTCTTCTGAGATGGACATATTTATTTCTGTGTAATGTAGGTTTCACCTAAAAGATGCTGCTAATATTAACGCAATACAAACACATACAGAAATTTTATTATGTCTCCAGTTGTATTTCCTCACCCACTGGGTCAGTCACCTAATTATTCTGTTACATTGCTCAATACACTGCAGTAGTAAGTTACCTAAGATGCTAAAACAGTCACATTCAACATCAGTAGCAGCCCTGGTTAAATGTGTATATTTGGTGCAGTAAACTATGTTGTGCCTTATGGGCTTTTGACGTGCTTTAAACCGCACCATCTGTGGTCACCAACCGCTGGATGTTCTGGTTTTCAGGGGAAATTTATTGAGAGCCTCTGAAATAATGTGTGAAATAATAATGTATGTTTCCATTAAGTCTGCTGTACATTCATTAAACTGATGTGACTGACATGCCTGGAGCCACATGAAGAAAGATGGAAGGAAGTCTGGAGAGACTGGAGGAAGACTGGAGACAGACTAGAAACTGGAGACAGACTGGAGGAAGACTGAAGGAAAACTGGAAACTGGAGACGGACTAGAGGAAGAATGGAGACAGACTGGAGGAAGAATGGAGACAGACTGGAGACAGACTGGAGACAGACTAGAAACTGGAGACAGACCGGAGGAAGAATGTAGACAGACCGGAGACAGACTGGAGACAGACTGGAGACAGACTGGAGACAGACTGGAGACAGACTGGAGACAGACTGGAGACAGACTGGAGACAGACTAGGGACAGACTGGGGACAAACTGAAGTAGGACTAAAGAAACAGAAAGGAGACAGGAGAGATTGGTGACTGATTGCTGACAGAAAGAAGACTAAATCTATATGGAAAATATTTTGAGTATTACGTCAGTGTACATTCATCATTAGCATTTTTACTTTAATGTAATTTAGCAAACATTTTACATACAGACCCAGTGGGAATCCACAACCTAGGCGCTCCATGAGACCCTATCAGAAAGGAAGATCTTATTACAGCAGCCTATTTTTACTCTGGAGGATTATAGCAGACTACCGGAGGCATGAGTGTGTGTTTCTGCGTGTGTGCATGTACGTGCTTGCCTGCTGGCATGTATCCCTGGTTGTTCATCTACTGGCTGGCTAGTACTTCCAGCCCATGGCCCAGATGTCCTGGTCAGTGTGTAAGAAGGCTACGTACAAGAATCATGGTGACAGGTGAATCACGAGACAGTTGCCCAATGGACCCTCTATATCTCCAAGCTAATAGAGGTGACAGATCTCAGCCCAGCTCTAAAACGGTGACCCATCCCCTGTAGTGCCCTGTAAGTCCACTACTAGCCCATGGGGACGGAACATGTGCCCATCCACAGCTTCATCTTGTTGCGTTGAATGATAATAAACATGCTTTTCCAGCCCAAATTGTCTTTGCTAATTAGACGGCTTGCATTAAATGAGCAACACCTTTCAAAGACACCTGTTTCTATTATTATTATTTGGTTAAAGAGTTGGTAATGACGTGTGAGTAATTAGATGTGCCGTGAAGCAGATAGGCACAATACTGAACATGGTTTCAGCTCTGACATCATAATCAGAGTGCTGGCATTCCAAACGGCACCATATTCCATACACAGTGCCCTCACTTTGACCACGAGCCAAAGGGTAGTGCATTACAGAGTGAATAGGGTTCTATTCAGGATGTATCATGGGGGGCGCAGTGAAGCAGAGCAGTGGGACCGCAGATCTGTCATCCACACGCCCTTACCTGTCTGAGGGAAACAAGCTCCATTTCCGTATATTATTTCTGTCATATCGCTGCAATGCTTAGTCTCACACTTGCTTTAGCCCCGGCACCAGCGCTCAACACATAAATATTACATGGCCAATAGGTGGACCTGCCACTTGCGTGATGTGCATTTTGGAACCAGATAATGTTACAACTGTGGTGCTTCATTGCAGCTCAGTTCAACAGCTTCACAAGTGACTGTTTTCAGGTTGGATCAACGGCTTCAAAAATGAGTGCAAAGTTCTGTATACAGTAGATCCACGGTCTGTATACAGTAGATCCACGTTCTTTATACAGTAGATCCACGTTCTGTATACAGTAGATCCACGTTCTGTATACAGTAGATCCACGTTCTGTATACAGTAGATCCACGTTCTTTATACAGTAGATCCACATTCTGTATACAGTAGATCCACGTTCTGTATACAGTAGATCCACGTTCTGTATACAGTAGATCCACGTTCCGACCCTGGAAATCCAGAGTATTTAGTTATTACTGAACTACGGATGAAGACCAGCTGTTTGAAACAGCTTTGGCATCTACAATGAATGAGTTAGACTTGGCTTTTAATCTAAAAGAGGAACAGAAGACGACGCTCGGATCGTTCCATTGCAAGAAGGACGTTTTTGCTGTTTTGGATACGGCAAGTGTTTAATCTACCAGTTAGCTCCGCTGGTAGCTAAACGTATGGGGCTTTGCGAAAACCCACTGGTGATTGGTCGTAGTGTTATCCAATTGCGTGCAGTGAGATTTTCAAATGCATGCTTGGTGCCGCCCCTCAAGTTGGTCCATTTTCATTATTCGATGCCAGACCCTTAATCTTTCAGATTTGGGTCTGGATTTCCAGGCTACCACTTTCCTGGCACTGGTGTCAAACTCATTCCGTGAATGTTTACGTATCTGCAGGTTGTGGCTCCTACATTTTAGCTTATTGAATATAAAGTCACTAATTGGTTAGGATCTCCACTCACATGGGTCTCTGGGTCTTACAAAACCACCAGAAACTAAGCTCTTTGTGGAATGAGTTCGACAACAATACTGTTGGTAAATTAGAGTTGGAAATAACCTATGTGTATGGAGGAATGATTTATGATTTCATATACATTTATTATATATTAAGAATTATTATTATTATATTAAGAATTATTATTACAATGCAGTATATAGATAGGAAACAGTTGTATTACTCAACCATGTAACATTTGGAACAACAATACCAACTAACAGGTAAATCTGATTCACGTAAATGTTTCAATGGAAATGTAGCTGTATTACAGGACTATGGATAGACTATCGGGTTGATGATACCGAGTCGACTTCCTCTTTTAGAGTCCAGCTTATAAAGCTGTACAACTGTATGTGTTTTGCTATTTTGTTTTAAATAAGAAAACTGATTTATATGGGATAATGCTTCCTTGCAATATGAGGTGGTTTTTTGCACACAACATCACCAGCTAACGTGCATAATCATTTACAAAGACGGAGCCACGCCTGCCTATTATTGAAACACACTAGAATCACAATTCTCCAATAGAGCGAAAAACGAAATCGCTTTTCTCATTGCTATTTTCATGTAGCCTAATATTTGGAAAATTATAAGTGCATAATATATTAGAAGGAAATGCGCACATAAGTTCAGAACCGAACTAACTTTGGCCACTGAATGTCTGCATCTTTAACACCGATCACCCGTTTGTTTAGTCCCAGGCAACAGACCGAGAAGGCTGGAAGATTTTATGCTAGTCACTGCATACTGTGGTGTTGCATGAATTAATAATAAACCTTCGGGAAGGAAAGACAAATGTCGGCAGTTTGCAACACTTCAGGATTACCAAAATAGTAGAAGTTCTGACATACTAATGTTAAGAAAAATACCTTTTATAGCAATACGGAGTAGCCCATTTATATTTTGTTCAATAAATTAGAGTGAGTACAGCTATAATTGTGTACCAATTATAAACAAGCAAATACCTTAACAGAATATTATATGATTATGTCATTATCCCTGTTTGAAGAAAGTCATTTAAAAACACACATTCTCATGTTACACAAAACGTCTACAATGCTTAGTGCAAATGCTCTTGCATTCACTTTCACAAACATGTTTCTCTCATTATAGCTATAGGGAAGGACTTAAACTATTGACATTTGCAATAGATATTTTACATTCTTGACATGCAATATAAATTATGTTCTTCTGAATATGTAGGAGTATTTACTTTTCTATATTTGGTATAAACCTCAACAGTCCCGCCCACAACCAACTCTGGAAGTAAAAATACAATAAATTTCTCCATTGACAATTGGAGTATAAGCCATAAAATCGTAACCGTCGATCGTATACTTAAAACCAGCTACAACATGACTAAGCGATTGTATATGCTCATATAGATGCCCAAAGTTTCATGGGGCACCAACCTTGTTTTGAGATAAATGTATTTTATTTGTGATATCTTGGATAAATACTTCATTACCCACAATCCTAAACAATCCCACAGTGATGCCTCTGATAGGTGGAACTCATGTAACTGTTTGGTTAAACCCTAAACCCTGCAAAAGTCTATTAGAGTCTTTACTAAAAATAAAACCTGTGTTGCTTTTCTGCATTGTATCAGTGCAATCTTGATCTCCTTGGCTGCCATGATGGCTTTTTTCAAGGACAAGAACAAGAGTGTCCAAGGGGGTGAAAACCACTTTAAATCGGGTCACGTTATTGAATGAAGTGTGTCTGAGGGTCAGTTTGTGGGTTTTGTAAGGGCCAGCATAAGGGACAAGTCCTACAAAGTTGTGGTGAGTTTTGCAGGGAGGTTGTAAACATTAGTTAACATTATCCATTCGTTTTAGCTAGGCTACTGTAGCCTTCATACTGTAAGAGTCATATGAATCTTTTTTTCATGCCACTGTCAAAACAATATTAAGCATAGGCATACTTCTTCATGGATTTAAATTCAATTGACAATATCTATAAAAACACTAGTATTTTCACAATTAATACTGAAAGAACTGCTATTAACTGTACATTCACTATGTTTGGAGGAAAAAGTATGTAAGATCAGATTGGAAGTTGTACAAGAGGCTCTTTCGTGGTTGTGTCTTCGACTATATTATTCAGTGATGCGCTGTGGTTTATGGGATGAGTAGTTCCTTCGCTCGGAAATGAAAATATGTACACAGTCTTGTACTTTTGACTTTTTGGGGATTTTCTGTTTGTTTTTTCACTCGAAATGATATGTTGCATGCTACATATCATATCAGTCACATCGTAGCTTGTTAGCCTAAGGCATGGTTTAAAACTATTTATATACAGATTTTTCCAGATGTCGATTGGAGAAATGAATGGGAAACTTACTTCTGCATTCGTAATCTTTTTACCCGGCACAGACAGAAGAGGAATGTCCACCCCACTGAGTCTGGATCCTCTCTAGGTTTCTTCCTGGGAAGCAAATTACTAGGGAGCTTTTCCTAGCCACTATGCTTTAATTCTGCAGTGTTGTTTGCTCTTTGTGTTTCTAGACTGGGAGTCTGTAAAAGCCCTTTTTGACAACTGCTGATGTAAAAAGGGCTTTATAAAATACATTTGATTGATTGATTTGATTGATATACTTCCTTAATTTAATTCACAGGCACCTGATCTGTACACAAGGAGTTGCTGGAGAGCGACATGGTAGGATAGGTAATCTGATTTATCTAACCAAAATCCTGGGGAGCGCTTGGCCAATTTTTACTGCCTCATGCCAGGGAACGTCAAGAGAACCCATAGTCAGGCTTGAACTACTGAATATCATGACATAGACTGTCCTGCATGGCAGCGACTTAGCCCATTACGCCACGCGGATCCCATGCGGACTCCCAGAAACAAAACCAACTTATTGATTATTAATCAACAATCTTACACTTCTGTACAGACTGTAAATGAGCCAGATTATAGCATAGATGCTAATTTCCATCTGTAGTCCCAAACCTAACCTGCATGTTTTTTGATGGTGGGGGAACCCAGAGCACAAATAGAAGACTCAAGTACCTTTTAAAATCCTATGAAAATAAATAATAAACAGAATAATCTCAATGTTGATCGGGTCCGACAAACACTCAAAAAAAGTTTGGAGTTGAGTGATCTGACTGTAGCTTAATACACATCATAACCTGCTAGCCTAAATCCTGACAGAACCCTAACATCAGCCTGCTAGCCTTAATCCTAACAGAACTCTACATCAGGCTTCTAGCCTAAATACTGACAGAACCCTACATCAGACTTCTAGCCTAAATACTGACAGAACCCTACATCAGACTTCTAGCCTAAATCCTGACAGAACCCTATATCAGCCTGCTAGCCTACATCAGGCTGCTAGCCTAAATCCTGACAGAACCCTATATCAGCCTGCTAGCCTACATCAGGCTGCTAGTCTAAATCCTGACAGAACCCTACATCAGCCTGTTAGCCTACATCAGGCCCTGCTCACTCTTCTTATCACTCCTCACGTCTCTCCTTCGACCCCTCTACATCCTTCCTTCTGGCACTTTCATTCCTTCCTCAGGCTTTTTCCTGTCTCTCCACCCTCCTCCCTCCCCCAGCTGCTTTCTCTCCTCACCGCCTCTCTGCTTCCCTCCAGTCTTCCCTGATCACCATCCTCCTGATCAACAGATCAACTTTACTAATTTGGCACGGCTTCCGAATGATTTAATCTGTATCTTTTTTTCACCGCGTCTTCCTATCGCTGTTCCCCTCCTCCCCAACACCCCACCCCCCACACACACATCTCTTCTGTTCCCCTCCACCTTCTGTTCTTCACTCGTGGCTCTAGCAAAACCAGACATCCACCCTTGTGCCTTGATCTCAGCACAAGCGTTTATAATTGATTCTTTAAGGGATAAGCTCTCTATCCTTTCCCACCCCGCCAAACACCCCCCCCTCCATATTGCCGTTCCATATTTCTGACATCCACCCGTTTCCTTATTAATAACAGGAGCATCGACAGCATCAGTACCACACATTCAAATGGATTCCTTAGATCTCTCTCTCCCTCTCTGCAGACTTGAATTGGACTTTGACCCCCTTTACCAAATTTCAAACACGAAAAAACTACGACTAGAAATCCCCTCTCCACATCTCCACAGGGAAGGATGCCGTGGAAGTGGGCTTGTTAGCCTCTTAGCGGGAGGGAGCGGATGTGTTTATCACTGCTGTGGACACAAGCCTGAGGTACATGCGTGCAGGCAGTGTGAGGTGTTTGTATCAGTTCTATGGGTGGTACTGCCAGAGAACGCGTTAAAGGGGCAATCTGGAGATGCTACATACATTCACGTAGCTATAAATGAATGATGTTTTTCCATTCCTTCTTGACAAAATGTACACACTTAATGCCGGATGAGCTGTGTTTAACTGCTTCTCACATCATGTGTCAGCTGTTGTCAAACCCTAAGCAAAGTGTGGTGCGATACCAGTCATCTATGATAAAGTATTAGCATAATTTACTATTTTAATGCTGTGTATTGTGTGTAAATCTGTGAAGGTTGATGTCTGTTTTCTTTCTAATGGACCTTGAGTTTGGAAATAAAGTTGAATATATTGTTGGAATTGCTTTAAGTGATTTCATTTAGCACTTTTTGAGGATACTATAAATTATTGAGTTTATATTATTTTTATTAAATTCAATACAAAAAGCAGGCTGTTCTCATTGCGCTACATACAAAATCATACAAAATTGTATAAAACAAAATATATGTGCACATGTGATGTTTCCGGAGGCAGAAAAACGTATTACTCGTACGTTTACAAAATATAAAAAGTCAGTTTACCTTAAACTTAGCCTCACCTTAACCTCATTTTACCCTAACCTTAACCTCATCTTACCCTAACCTTAACCTCACTAACAGCATATTATCCCTGAACTAAATATTCCCCAAGTACTTTACATTGTAAATGATTGGTCTATTCTTAAAGTATTCCAGTAGAATGGAGATTCAATATGTGAAAAAACTCACAATTTGATTGGCCATATCGAAAGTCTGCCTACGTAATACGCAACATGTCCATTAAGTACAGTCACCCACATCTTGCTATGAGAATGTGTTGCAAAAGGTTTCAAAGCTGCTGGATCACCAGTGGGAAACCAAGATTTGAGTCTGGCTCTCAGATGACAGCAGGGGACCTACAGATGATGGTGCAGCTGGTAAACAATCTCAGGGGCTTCAGGGGGTTAGTAGTTGAATTGGCTTCCCTTGTCACTCTAGCGGCATGTTGTTGCAGCTTTGGTGCCTGAGAGCTCAATTAAGGATGTGTGTTCGTTCCGGCGTGTATGTATTCTGACCTAGACTGCCTGCTTCAGCAAGTAGCATGTCAACATCCAGAGTGGTACAGTATGTGTTTCAGAAGACTGATTTCTTGGAGTCATGTTTGCTGGGTAGTCACTGCAATGAAACAGTGCCTTCGTTATAAAATTACACATTACCAAATTTCGGGAAAGAACTGGATAAAAGTAACACACAAAAATATAAATCTATCTTGTAACAACATTTGGTAGACATAAATGACAGCGGTGTAATAATTGGCACAAAATCACAATGAGCAAGGTACTTACCGTAAGTTGCTCCAGCAGATTGTCCATGTACTTACTATGAGTCACTATGGATAAGACCATCTGCTAAATCACTAAAATGTAGAACGTTTATACATCTTATACCTCAGAGTGATTACATCTGGGAAATATTGTGGAACTTGAGTCTCACTAACCTGATAGATCACACACCACAATTTTGATTTAAAGTTGGCAAATGACGCGTCCTGTTGTAGTGATCCGATATTTACATAATTACACTGATTGGCCCAGGGGGACGATGCCTGATTTGTGCAAAGTGACATTTATCGTTGCCTAGTTATGATAAAAATGGCTACAGTGGTACGGTGTGTTCCTCCATTCCACCAGAGCCAGTTCTGTTCATTTGAGATTCATTACTCAGCAGGGGCGGGTCTTCCTCCCTATTGATGACTGGATGTCTTTGAGCACTACTCTAATAGAGAATTGATTGATCAGGCCCCAAGGAGACAAGACTGAATCACAGGCTACAGGCCAATCAGAATGGGGGAATCATCTAGCCTTCAGCTCCCCCAGGAGAGGAGAGAATGATAGGGAGAGAGGGAGGATGGACATGCAGTATGGAGGTGGAGAAAAGGGGGATGAGTCGAAAATAGTTGATGAGGAAAGGAGAGAATCAATTAAATGTGACACATTTGGTTTCAAATGAGAGATTCAATCAAAAGTAACATATTTGATTTTCAAAGGAGAGAATCCATTAAACACGTAGCATATTTGATTTCAAAGTAGAGAATGAATTACAAGCAGCATATTAGATTTCAAACCTTTCTGTCTAATCCATCAAATGGACCATGCTTAATTTTTTATTTATTTTCATCTATAATGACAATAAGCCTACTTTGGCAGCATATGTACCTGTACTTACAAGCCACAACAAATGTGGTGAGTGTGAATTGAAGAACTCAAGCTCTGACTGTGTGTGTGTGTGCCTGTGTGTGTGTGTGTGCCTGTGCCTGTGCCTGTGCCTGTGCCTGTGTGTGTGTGTGTGTCTGTGTGTGTGTGTGTGTGTGTGTGTGTGTGTGTGTGTGTGTGTGTGTGTGTGTGTGTGTGTGTGTGTGCCTGTGTGTGTACCTGTGTGAAAGCTGTTGATTTGACGTATAATACAGTATCGAGCTACAGCAAGAAGGTGTGTTTGCTCAGCAAAGTGGTGTGATGTTCCAGCCATCGCCAGGTGTCTTTAAGCTGTTGTTATTGATCACACCTCCTAAGTGTGACTTCAATAGAGCGCTAGCAATGGATCTGAAATTGATCATATGGATCGATAGCAGTGATCCTGGCAATTCTGTCGGACTCACAGGAGGTCAGAAGGAAAATAAGAGATCCATGGATCATAAAAACGTTTGCAGTTAGGGAAACACTAAGCTCCTCACTTAATATTAAAACAGTGCTTAATATTTACTTACTGTAAATACATTAACACTGACTTAACACAATGCTTGCTCACTTAGTGTTTAATTACTTAATACTGAGTTACAGTATATAATCCACTGATTTCCTGGAGGAATAGAGGTTTCTACACAATCTCGCCTTGGCTTGTTTTCTAAAAAACAAGTAGATCTTATTACAAGTTGTGGGTCGGTTGAGCTCAGACTAACAGCGTCTACCCTCTACCTGGAAACGAAGCGGAGGACTTGGTGTGGAAAGAGATTGAATCCAGATGTAGCACATCTATGAAAACCCTCTATGGCGACTGAATTCTGTTTTCACGTGACTCGGTAACTGACGTTACTTTTGATCTGATGATATGACATATGATATATACTTTATTGTCTGTGCATTAAATGGTTCCTCCTCCATCTTACAGGTGAGTTAGAGGCTCTCATCCAAGGCGAATAAGAGTAGTGAACACATTTAGTTAAAACAAAATCTGTAGCGATCTGTAGTGTTGCACGCTCCACTAAAATGTGCTGAACCAGCAGGTCTTATGCTTCTTATCTATCCTCACCTGACTGGAACAGAGCTTACTCGTTTGGACCTGACCCTTCCTAATCTTCTGGGACCTTACTGTAACTGTCAGTTACTAATAGCGGTCTTGAGGCCGATTTCACCTGAGGGCTTTGAATACTGGACTGCAGCTAGCAATAGAGCTAGACATCACAACTCTCTGTACAGCTGAGGATTTTGTGATTGGCTTATCAAAACGAGTGTGTGCGCGCGCCTGTGTGTTAGTGCCAGTGACGAACAGATGAGACTTTCTTTTCTAATCTCTGAAGAGAGAAACGAACCCCGAATCGCTGTGGCTACTCGCGGAATATTTCCCTTCCTTCATCTGCTTTCAATCTCTCTGTCTTCACACTGTTGAAGGCTTTTTAGCTGAAACACCCACTGGTACCAATGCAGAGAGAGATGGATTGGTTTAATTTTTTGATCATTTCGAAGTTCAGATATACATCAACTGTTAGTTGAGTGTCCCACTTTAAACATTTATATTTCTAAGTCTATTTTTGAAGAATGGATGTTTAAAAGCTTCCATGTATTTTCATTACCAGATATTACTCGTGACTCAAATGCAGCTATTAGTAAGCACTGGACATGTTTCTGTGTACTCTGATGCCGGACTGGGAAATTATTTTTACTCCACGGCCATGTCAGGATTTTGAAATTCAGAGGAAACATGTTTATGCGCCAAACGCAAATTGCCAGCCAGAAAATCCCATAATCAACTGTAAGCTTACATTTACATTAAAGGTTAGTCATTTAGCGGACGCTCTTATCCAGACCAACTTACATTAAGTACAGGGACATTCTCCCTGGAGCAACTTAGGGTGAAGTGCCTTGCCCAAGGACGCAATGACATTTGGCACAGCCAGGAATCGAACCGGCAACCTTTCAACTACTAGTCCGACTCCCTAACCACTGAGCCATATGACCCCCTAGCTTGTATATTTCTTAATGGTCCTCCAATTTCAGTGTCTTACTCTGACTCTGGTAATGAAATACAAGCTCGTTGAATTAAATCAGTTCAGTGTTTCTGTCATCTTTTATTGTGTTTTTTAGGATCTGCTGCAGGCACTACTTCATCCATTTTTAGCTTCTTATTAATATTAATTCATGCTAATTCAACAGTTCTAGGCATTTATTAATATTAATTGATGCTATTTCCTCCTACATTTTGTTTGACGTTATCATGTACGCACACCGCAGGGCAGGAAGGTAAGAGTGAGGGAATTGCTTAAATATTGTTGTCTTACTGGATATTTATATGTTCAAACCCACTGGCTGATTGATGTAAATGCCAAATGCCTTGGGAGTGATTGGCTAGACCATGAAGTCATGTCAGCCTGATTGGAGGATACAGAAAGGTGAGGCTTTTGCCTCGGGTGATTAAAACAACACCAGGACATGAAGGTCAAATCAATACTCATATTGTTGTACAGATTTGAGAAAGGCCACCAACTAATTCATGTAAGCTGTAAACATCCAGCCTATTGCAATTAATTTGTAGGTAGGTAGCGAATTATGAGGACTCCGATTCCGGCTCTACATAACTACAGTAATAGGGAGTGAATTACTGTAAATTATCTCCCTTAATGGTTCTTTAAAACAGGGGTGTTGCAACTTTTGTTGTCCAGGGACCCCCAACCACCCCTTAGTCAAACCATGGACCCCCACTCAAGCCTTTAGTCAATCCATGGACCACCACCCAAGCCTTTAGTCAAACCATGGACCACCACCCAAGC